>CM070495.1:41925737-41953237 GCA_036324585.1 Champsocephalus esox
TACATAGAAAATAATATAATTAACAATAAACACTAAAACTAGACATATCACAAATAGATACATATTAGTATTCCATTTTAAATAAGACTTTTTCATACAGAAGCGTGTTTATACTAAAAAAATTATCATCCTGCCTGAAAAACAAAAACTGATTTTACAAAACTGTAACAGTAAAAGTAGAAAGAAAATAATAGAATACACAATACAACGAGAGTAGACATATCACCAATAAATACATATGAAGACAAAATGACAGAGAAGACAAAAAGACAAAATAATGACTAACAATTAATGATATAAATATACTTTCAAATATACATGAGCAAAATAGATTTAATATGAAGTAAATGTACATTCAGTCACGTAAACATGTAGAGGTATATGTTAGTCAGATTTGCTCTTGGGTTATTCTTAGCCCTAATTTGAGGTTTGTTGATGACCATGTCTCTGCAGCTCCAGCCTGCAGCCGCTCAGCCCACGTCACTGAAACCCAGCCCTGAGCATCACATCCAGAGGAGGGAGGTGTTCAGAGATCTGCTCGCTGAACAAGGAAACCTGGTGAGACATCGTGAACGAGTAGGAAGTTCAGTTTCAAGCAAGAGTGCTGCTTTAATACCAATCCATGTGCTTCCACACAGTTCATTGTGAGGTTCAGTTACGTCATATTGTGAGACTGACCGTTGAGCGGCCCGACCAAGCAAGGAGGCAGAACGTCCAAAACACAACCCGGTGGGGGCATTTATTACTCACGGGCACATGCCACAGCCTCAATCTCGCTGTTCACGTGAGCACCGTCACCAGCCACAAGGATCTCACACACCCGCTCCCAGACAGAAAAGCCCCAGAGCCTAAATGCACAACCCAATCAGCCCAACAGGACACGGGTGAGGGGGGAGGAGACAGCCCGGGGCACCAGGTGAACATAATCAGGAAACACACATGGGGGAACACTTTTCAAAACCGCCCCTACACCCTACCCCTACACCCTACACCCTACCCCTACACCCTACACCCTACACCCTACACCCTACACCCTACCCCTACACCCTACACCCTACCCCTACACCCTTCACCCTACCCGTACACCCTACGCCTACACCCTACACCCTACCCCCTACCCCCTACCCCTACACCCTACCCCTACACCCTACCCCTACACCCTACCCCTACACCCTACCCCTACACCCTACCCCCTACACCCTACCCCTACACCCTACCCCTACACCCTACACCCTACACCCTACCCCCTACACCCTACCCGTACACCCTACCCCTACACCCTACCCCTACACCCTACACCCTACCCCTACACCCTATCCGTACACCCTACCCCTACCCCCTACCCCTACACCCTACCCCTACACCCTACCCCTACACCCTACCCCTACCCCTATACCCTACCCCTATACCCTACCCCTACACCCTACCCCTATACCCTACCCCTATACCCTACCCCTACACCCTACCCCTACACCCTACCCCTACACCCTACACCCTACCTCTACACCCTACCCCTACACCCTACCCCTACACCCTACCCCTACACCCTACCCCTCCGTTTAAGCGTTCACGCGGAGGGTCCGCCATATTGAGGGCTGTTCCAAAGCAACGAGTGTGGAGGGGGAGTGGGCTCTCAAGCCCTCAAACAGCGAGTCTGCAGTTTGCCTCTGCATTGGTTATTATGGGATAGGGTAATAACTTAATTAATTAACTACGTCTGAAAACAGAAGTCTACAGCAAATAATTCCAAGTTTCTTCGGTGAGAATGTCACAAAATGATTTAAAAAGAAAAGCCAAATTCTGGAAAGAAAAGTAAAAAAAAGTAACATTTTCGAATTCTGAGAAAAAAGGCATATTTTGAAGTATAAACAAACAAATTTGAGATGCATTGTGGAACATGTAGTTTATGGGCAACGTGCTTCTGTAAATCGGCATGTAACCGTATAACATATTATATTCTTTGCAAGCTCTTGTGGGGCCGCATTAAATGAAGTCACGGGCCGGATTTGGCCCCCGGGCCTTGAGTTTGACCCCCCTGCTGTGGAGCCTCCAAATGCTTCTTAACGGTACGTCCACACAGCAGCTTTTCAAAAATCTTGAACATCTTGGAGCTGGGCGTGTCTGTCAGCTTGGGGATTTTTTGCGAGCAACGCGACCAACAACCAATCACATGAATCTCCCGCCCCCGACATACAAAGCAAAAAGCCCCGGGGATTGTATGCAAGCAATATATATATATATATATATATAAACTCCCCAAACAGGCGAAAACCTACCAGTTTCCCCCACTGTCTCTGCCACCTCCCTCCATGCTGGTTCCTCCGGTTTGTATCCCGTTAATAGTTCTGGTCGTAAAGAACCGGGTGATTTGCTACCGTAACTTCTCGTTTGGAAATATGAGGAAATGAACTGCGGTCTGGTTCTCCCAGCTTACACTTGGCTAGCGCTTCTACTGTCAGATTTGCATACACGTGTTTGATTGGCTGACGCTTCCAGCTCAGCTTCAAAAGTTGAACATTGCTCAACTTTGGAATCCTGGAGATCCTGGACATCCTGGAAATCTTCGCTTCGCTCCCCCACAATGCAGTTCGGCGAAAAGCGAGGCAAAGTGACGTCATCCCCATTCAAAGTCAACGGGCAGAGAAGCGTTGGAAGCGGTGGAAGATTCGTCTAAAGCTGCTGTGGGGACGTACCGTAACACTTTCCAAATATGTTGCAGTATTCCTGTAGACAGACGTCACTGTGAAGTTATTGTCTATGTTTCTCACATTCCCTTTTATTTGTGTGGCAAGCAATGGTTGTATTTAACACATTCAAAAGGTCTCTCAGAACTCACTCTAGCTTTCAGTCTCTGACCCCCCCTTCTACTCCGCACTTGGATTAGGACTACTGTTTTAGTCTTTTAGTTTTCTTTGTTTCGTTTCTGTTCTGATTTTATAGAAAGCGTCTTTGAGCATTAGGAAAGCGCTGTACACATCCCATGTGTTATCATTTAGCCTAGCTTAGCACAAACGCTGCAAGCATGATGCAACTGTTGTTCCAGATGCCCCAAAACCACAGTATTTCATTTTATCTATCCTACAAAGAATATACGTGTTTGCACTTAAAGGCAGACCGAGCCCGTTCAGAATGGCTAAGTGAGAAAATAACCAATTTCTGGGGTGGATTTACCTTTCCTCCTCCCGACTTCCGGAGCACAGTTGGTCCTTATTAGGATGAAAGAGTTGCCTCCATGTGTCCAATAAAGACCCCCAGGAGGTGTTTGTTTTCCTCTGTCCCCCCCCCCAGCATGTGGAGGGAATCACGGTGACGCTTTTCTTTCACCGACATACCACAACAAGCGCTCTTCAATTGGGTGTTGGGTGTTGGGATGGGAGTGTGTTATTTCATTAGTGTGTGGCTCTCCCCTGAGGTGCTGTGGGACTTTCATTCAGTTCTGTTCGCATTCATGAAGTACGTTTAAACCCAAATAGTCCATTCAGATTGTCGGAAGACGAAGCACCGGCCTGTGACTTTAAGAAGATTGAGCTAAAATGAGGTTATCTCTTTCAACAGAGGAAATGGGACTAGATATAATGAGCTCTGGTCAACCTCTCCCGCTGCTGCCGGCTGTAATTGTTTCAGAGATGAAGTTAATTAGGCGTGTGATATACTGAGTTCCCTCTGTGCGGTTTGCATCGCTGACTGTAATGTTTGACAATTCATCTCTCATGGCATTCAGGCGATCTTGACCACATTACTTCCCTGCTGTCGTTCCATGCACGCAAACACCACAACGTATATGAACGGTCTTTTGAATGGTTGTTGACGAAGTGAAAGCTGTCGGACTACGGTGAAACTGACGACAAATAGAAGCTGGAGGGAGGAGCGTCTCCAGGAAGAGACGATAAGATGTTCTGGAGATTAGATAATGGAGCAGTGGCCTTGTGAGGGGAAGTGTCTCGGACATATTCAGATGTTCTGACGGCAATAATAAAACACTACAAAACCATAGTTGAACATTGAAAATGCACTTTTAAAACGGCATAGTAGAATACTTACTTATTTGTATTTACTTGTACTATTTTATCTGTTTTAATCTTTTAATGTGTTGCACTGTTGACCTGAGATTGCCATCGACATAACTACGCTGTAGCTGTGTGCCAATGACAATAAATGCCTTGAATCTTGAAAAAATACGTTTCGCTAGCAGACCATTGCTCTAGCTAAGGAGGACGCTCAGATCAAAGGACTATGTGAAGTCATATCAATCCACAGAAAGAAGTCCGGTCAATTTATCGTCAATTTTAAAAAACAAAGATGAGTTTTCATTAACATCCATTGACGAAAATCGATAAAGCAAGGGTTACAAATTCCTGTTTTCAGGAATACATAATTGTATTTATCAGGCGATGATCGGCATTTGAAGAAACACTTTTGTAAAAACCCTAAGAATATAGAAATTAAACGAAAAGTTCTTCTGATTTCTGACTCAGTCATTCAGACTAAGATGTATTTGAGGCCTATGTGTTGCAAACAGAACAATGTGTATCTGCCTGTTCTCTCTCTCCTTACCATGTATGGAAATCATAATTGTATACAACATCGTTCTGCAGAATTAACTGTGACATTTCATGTTGACTTGAGACTCCATCAGTACTGCTGAGTGTGCTGAGTGTGCTCTGTCTCTCTCCACAGAGCTGCTCTTCAGTGGAGTGCTGGCAGATTCAGTGTGATGTTGGGACGCTGGAGAGAGGAGCCAGCGCCATCCTGACTCTACGATCCAGACTTTGGGCCGAAACCTTCATCGAGGTGAGGCTACAGGAACTCTGCCGGGTCATGTTCAGTCTGTTACAGTACAGGACACTCCATTCAAGAGGGAAGAAACGTGCTCCAGAGCCACTGTTTCCAGTATACTACGTCATCGAGTGGCGCCGAAGGCCTGTTTAAATGCCCAGCATTCGGCGCCACTCGATGACGTAGTATACTTGAAATAGTGGCCGTTTCTCAATCGCGAGGATGCTTGCTTGGTAGCACATGTCTTCCAAGTCACTTCATTCAGAAGCGAGGCAAGAATCCTTCCTGGCAATCGGAAAACGAAGAGTGGAACAGGCTAGCAAGTGTGCAGGTGTGCGTCATATGAGAGGCCCCGTCTTACATTTTCCGCCACAGATTTGGGGAAATTGGTCTGTGCGCAAAGCATTGTGGGGATTTGAAGGACGCTAAGTCTGCCCATGTACAGCCTCGAAATTACCCCCAAACCAAGGACGCGGCCTCGGTGGAATTCCAAGTATGCTGGAGATTGGAACAGTCCTTCGGCGGCACTCGATGACGTAGCATCCTTAAAATATTGGCTTGGAAGCCAGGTATACTCGACATTGAGAAACGGCCAGTGACTGTATGAGAGAAAGCAACGTCTAAAGATATGTGTTCATATACTGCCCTCTGCTGGGAAGTACTAAGAGCACACTAGGCTTACAAGATGATTCGATTTAAGGCAAGGCAAGTTTATGTATATAGCACCTTTCAACGCAAGGCAATTCAAAGTGCTTTACAAAAATGAAAGACTTGAAGAGCAGAAACATGTTATAAAAGGTACTTGAGTTAAAGTGACAGCGCAGTGTGAGATACACACATCTGAAATGTTTAGCTCTCAAGCACTGCTAACTTTTTAGCAGAAACAGTCTTTCTTTCTTTCTACTTTCTTTTGTAACGTATCTTTAGTTATGCCACGTGCTTCGCGCTAAACGAACCCCCCTTTGGGAAATCTGACCCCATGGCACCTTTTAGTTTTCGCCGAAACCATTCCTCTTATTTTAAATGCCCATTAGTTTAACTTTTCCTTCTGGGACTTTGTTGGTATCATCTGCATGTCATGCATTTATTGTTGCTATGTATATAATGTGTATCCTCCGTGAACCAGGGTCTTGAAACCACGAGTGATTCCTGCACCCCGTGGTACCTTGGGAACTGTTATACTGAACTCATAATGATAATAAATCAAGCAGACAAAAGCTAAATGGTTTCCTAAAGACAGCGTTGTTTTGTTTACTGGTGTCTTATGTATGCTAAGGACAGAGGTGGTTCGCATGTTGGGGCTAATCAGTGAATACCTGTTATTATAGGACTGTTTGTGTTCACTCTTAAAATGCTGAGCAGTGCTGTTGTTGAAGCGCTATATTCATTGTAAAGTGTTTGTGTTTTGCCGGTCCACAGAGGGTCTATAAGCCGTTTGTCCTGGAGTGCTCTGTTCACTACAAGGTGGACAAGATGCCTTATTCCATTCCTCCCACATTCAAGCCATCAGGATCCAGAAAGGTAATCTGTTGTTACTGAACGTTAGACATGTTTACGTGTGAAGGTGGTACAGCTCTGTGAAGGCTCACACATGCTGGTGTTCAGGTGGTGATGGCTGTGATGTGGAACAAACCGGACACACCTTTCCCTGTTCCAGTGTGGATCATCATCCTGGCTATCCTGGCTGGGCTGCTGTTACTCGCCCTGCTCATATACCTACTGTACAAGGTAACGAGTGGATACATAACCCCGCTCTCCGACTGTCTGCCAGGTGTTAACATATTACTTAAAGCCATGACATGTGAAGTTGAAGTGGGGATTAGATGGTGAAGCTGGGGTGGAAGCTGGGGTGGAAGCTGGGGTGGAAGCTGGGGTGGAAGCTGAGGTGGAAGCTGGGGTGGAAGCTGGGGTGGAAGCTGAGGTGGAAGCTGGGGTGGAAGCTGGGGTGGAAGCTGGGGTGGAAGCTGAGGTGGAAGCTGGGGTGGAAGCTGAGGTGGAAGATGAGGTGGAAGCTGGGGTGGAAGCTGAGGTGGAAGCTGGGGTGGAAGCTGAGGTGGAAGATGGGTGGAAGCTGGGGTGGAAGCTGGGGTGGAAGCTGGGGTGGAAGCTGAGGTGGAAGCTGGGGTGGAAGCTGAGGTGGAAGCTGAGGTGGAAGCTGGGGTGGAAGCTGAGGTGGAAGCTGAGGTGGAAGCTGAGGTGGAAGCTGAGGTGGAAGCTGAGGTGGAAGCTGGGGTGGAAGCTGAGGTGGAAGCTGAGGTGGAAGCTGGGGTTGAAGCTGGGGTGGAAGCTGGGGTGGAAGCTGGGTGGAAGCTGAGGTGGAAGCTGAGGTGGAAGCTGAGGTGGAAGCTGGGGTGGAAGCTGAGGTGGAAGCTGAGGTGGAAGCTGGGGTGGAAGCTGAGGTGGAAGCTGAGGTGGAAGCTGGGGTGGAAGCTGGGGTGGAAGCTGGGGTGGAAGCTGGGGTGGAAGCTGGGGTGGAGCTGGGGTGGAAGCTGGGGTGGAGCTGGGTGGAAGCTGGGGTGGAAGCTGAGGTGGAAGCTGAGGTGGAAGCTGGGGTGGAAGCTGAGGTGGAAGCTGGGTGGAAGCTGGGTGGAAGCTGGGGTGGAAGCTGGGTAGAAGCTGGGTGGAAGCTGGGTGGAAGCTGGGGATGGAAAGCTGGGGTGGAAGCTGGGTGGAAGCTGGGGTGGAAGCTGAGGTGGAAGCTGGGGTGGAAGCTGAGGTGGAAGCTGGGTTGGAAGCTGGGTGGAAGCTGGGGTGGAAGCTGGGTGGAAGCTGGGGTGGAAGCTGAGGTGGAAGCTGGGGTGGAAGCTGAGGTAGAAGCTGGGGTGGAAGCTGAGGTGGAAGCTGGGTGGAAGCTGGGGTGGAAGCTGAGGTAGAAGCTGGGGTGGAAGCTGAGGTGGAAACTGGGGTGGAAGCTGGGTTGGAAGCTGAGGTGGAAGCTGGGGTTGGAAGCTGGGTGGAAGCTGGGGTGGAAGCTGGGGTGGAAGCTGGGGTGGAAGCTGGGGTGGAAGCTGAGGTGGAAGCTGGGGTGGAAGCTGGGTGGAAGCTGAGGTGGAAGCTGAGGTGGAAGCTGGGGTGGAAGCTGGGTGGAAGCTGGGTGGAAGCTGGGGTGGAAGCTGAGGTAGAAGCTGGGGTGGAAGCTGAGGTGGAAGCTGAGGTGGAAGCTGGGGTGGAAGCTGGGGTGGAAAGCTGGGGTGGAAGCTGGGGTGGAAGCTGGGTGGAAGCTGGGGTGGAAGCTGGGGTGGAAGCTGGGGTGGAAGCTGGGGTGGAAGCTGGGGTGGAAGCTGGGGTGGAAGCTGGGGTGGTGGTGGGTGGAAGCTGGGTGGAAGCTGGGGTGGAAGCTGGGGTGGAAGCTGAGGTGGAAGCTGGGGTGGAAGCTGAGGTGGAAGCTGGGGTGGTGGTGGGGCAGGCGAGCACCAGCGAAGTGGAAGTGCAGCAATAGCAGCAAGTAGAGCGGCAAGGGGCGTTATGTATGAATGCAGCATAAGTGCTCGAGTTGACTGCCTGAACTAGCTCGCAGGCTTCGCCCCATTTTTTTAACTCTGGCACAACAATGTCCTTCTGGATAAATAAAGTCTTATCTTAAACCCACAAACAATCAACGAAGAGATGCAATGAGACTCAAATATCTACGATACAAGGTAACAAGGGAAATAACACGTCCTGACTGTCTGGCAGGTGCTAGCATATTCTTTTAAAGCCTCGTAATGTCTCATACAGCTGAAGTGGGGATTAGTTGCTTTAGAGAGACCTATGATACAGATCTACATAGTATAAAGTCTTTGTTTAAAAATGACTGCTTGGACACGAGACACCCCAAAAAAAAGGTTACCCACAAACAATCAACGAGGAGATGCAAAATGACAACAAAGAGACACTACATGTTTCACAAGGAGACACAACATTCACAGAAAGAAACACAAAACCATCACAAAGGCCTCTTTTAGTCACAAAACAAAGTTTCTCATGCAATGATGTACAATTCATCTGACAGACTGTGTTTGAGTGTTTCTATGAAAGCTTATCAGAATCAGAATCGGGTTTATTATCAGGTAGGTACGTACGAGGAATTTGACTTGGTGTTTTGGTGCATAGACAAGACACAGATAGCGAGCTATATGAAGAACACTGTAATACCAATATAGTAAGATAGCATTCAAATAAACCAGTAATTTACATTGAAATAGAATTCAATAAATGATATAATATAAAATATGTGCAGTAAGCAGTATTGTGTAATTTTGCTCAGTATAATAAATAATAATAATAAAGTGTAATTTACATTAAACCCATTTTTGCCGGATATATCTTAGTTCTGATCCTCCTCTCTCCATGTCTCCCTGCAGATGGGCTTCTTTAAGAGGTCCGATCCGTACGGTACCACCATGGAAAAGGCCCAGCTCAAACCCCAGGCCTCGTCTGAAGCTTAGATCCTCCTTGCTCCACACCACTGGAACCACCGGCACATTCCCGAAGCATGCAGAAGATGAGCAGGAGAACCCATTCCAGACGGGACAGTCATGGGTCACTGGACATGCACTGAAAAGCCACAGCAGGAAAGACTACCAAGGTCATGAGGTTGAAACGCTCTGCTGTGTGGGACGTGTTGACTCAGAGCACGGTGTATCAAGCTTCTGGACAGAAACGTCTCCCTGTGGAAACAACTCAGCGTGTGTTCCAGGAAACGATTATCAATACAGGAAGAAATGCAGCTCCAACAAAAAGCACTAACTCTCCAGCGTGTCCTCGCCCCTGTTTAAAGCCATGTCTGCGACCCAGTGCTTGAAAGTTCCAGAAACGCCCGCCTTCGTATGGTTTAGACACCACTCTTTATTTATGGCACAGTGCTGTTCCCATTGGTCGTTGAAGGTTGTTCTGTACCGTCTGCACGACAATCCTGATCAAACTGCAATGTTTAACTTGAATTATCCCTCTCCCATATTGGGAGGTGTGTATTGTTGTGATGTTCGTAATGTATTCATTGCGTTATGACCCGTTGGTGTTGTGGCCCAGAATAAAGCCTCTTTTTGTGTACCCAAATACTCTCTTTTGTAGAGTGCTATTCGTGAGTATGTTGGACATGGTAACTAGGTACATTTACTCAAGTACAATTTTGAGATACTTGTACTTTACTTGAGTATGTCACTGTCCTGCGTCTTTGTACTTCTACTCCACTACAGTTCAGAGGTACATGGTGTACTTCTACTCCACTACATGTATTTTATACCTTCAGTTACTTCACAGATGTGGATGAATGATGTGAAATCTAATCAAGTGTTGAATCAGACTTTAGTTCCACCTGGAGTAAAGTCACCAGCTACCCTGCAGTCTACAAAGTACTTCAGACTAGCTGCACCTTCACCAGCTACCCTGCAGTCTACAAAGTACTTCAGACTAGCTGCACCTTCACCAGCTACCCTGCAGTCTACAAAGTACTTCAGACTAGCTGCACCTCCACCAGCTACCCTGCAGTCTACAAAGTACTTCAGACTAGCTGCACCTCCACCAGCTACCCTGCAGTCTACAAAGTACTTCAGACTAGCTGCACCTCCACCAGCTCCCTGCAGTCTACAAAGTACTTCAGACTAGCTGCACCTCCACCAGCTACCCTGCAGTCTACAAAGTACTTCAGACTAGCTGCACCTTCACCAGCTACCCTGCAGTCTACAAAGTACTTCAGACTAGCTGCACCTCCACCAGCTACCCTGCAGTCTACAAAGTACTTCAGACTAGCTGCACCTCCACCAGCTACCCTGCAGTCTACAAAGTACTTCAGACTAGCTGCACCTTCACCAGCTACCCTGCAGTCTACAAAGTACTTCAGACTAGCTGCACCTTCACCAGCTACCCTGCAGTCTACAAAGTACTTCAGACTAGCTGCACCTTCACCAGCTACCCTGCAGTCTACAAAGTACTTCAGACTAGCTGCACCTTCACCAGCTACCCTGCAGTCTACAAAGTACTTCAGACTAGCTGCACCTCCACCAGCTACCCTGCAGTCTACAAAGTACTTCAGACTAGCTGCACCTCCACCAGCTACCCTGCAGTCTACAAAGTACTTCAGACTAGCTGCACCTCCACCAGCTACCCTGCAGTCTACAAAGTACTTCAGACTAGCTGCACCTCCACCAGCTACCCTGCAGTCTACAAAGTACTTCAGACTAGCTGCACCTCCACCAGCTACCCTGCAGTCTACAAAGTACTTCAGACTAGCTGCACCTCCACCAGCTACCCTGCAGTCTACAAAGTACTTCAGACTAGCTGCACCTCCACCAGCTACCCTGCAGTCTACAAAGTACTTCAGACTAGCTGCACCTCCACCAGCTACCCTGCAGTCTACAAAGTACTTCAGACTAGCTGCACCTCCACCAGCTACCCTGCAGTCTACAAAGTACTTCAGACTAGCTGCACCTCCACCAGCTACCCTGCAGTCTACAAAGTACTTCAGACTAGCTGCACCTCCACCAGCTACCCTGCAGTCTACAAAGTACTTCAGACTAGCTGCACCTCCACCAGCTACCCTGCAGTCTACAAAGTACTTCAGACTAGCTGCACCTCCACCAGCTACCCTGCAGTCTACAAAGTACTTCAGACTAGCTGCACCTCCACCAGCTACCCTGCAGTCTACAAAGTACTTCAGACTAGCTGCACCTCCACCAGCTACCCTGCAGTCTACAAAGTACTTCAGACTAGCTGCACCTCCACCAGCTACCCTGCAGTCTACAAAGTACTTCAGACTAGCTGCTCCTTCACCAGCTTTGAGAACACTTTCATGATCAATCATTATAAAACACATCATATATATTATTCTGAAATGGACCAATCTGCACAACGACTACTTTCACTGTCTTTCACTATATTTAGATGAGAATACTTTCTACTTTCACTTTTACTGAAACAGAGTATTCACTCTGGTACTTCTACTTTTACTCAAGTATAAGATCTAAGTACTTCTACTTTTACTCAAGTACAAGATCTGAGTACTTCTACTTTTACTCAAGTACAAGATCTGAGTACTTCTACTTTTACCCAAGTACAAGATCTGAGTACTTCTACTTTTACTCAAGTACAATATCTGAGTACTTCTACTTTTACTCAAGTACAAGATCTGAGTACTTCTACTTTTACTCAAGTATAAGATCTAAGTACTTCTACTTTTACTCAAGTACAAGATCTGAGTACTTCTACTTTTACTCAAGTATAAGATCTAAGTACTTCTACTTTTACTCAAGTACAAGATCTGAGTACTTCTACTTTTACTCAAGTACAAGATCTGAGTACTTCTACTTTTACTCAAGTATAAGATCTAAGTACTTCTACTTTTACTCAAGTACAAGATCTGAGTACTTCTACTTTTACCCAAGTACAAGATCTGAGTACTTCTACTTTTACTCAAGTACAAGATCTGAGTACTTCTACTTTTACTCAAGTACAAGATCTGAGTACTTCTACTTTTACTCAAGAACAAGATCTGAGTACTTCTACTTTTACTCAAGTACAAGATCTGAGTACTTCTACTTTTACTCAAGTACAAGATCTGAGTACTTCTACTTTTACTCAAGTACAAGATCTGAGTACTTCTACTTTTACTCAGGTACAAGATCTGAGTACTTCTACTTTTACTCAAGTACAAGATCTGAGTTCTTCTACTTTTACTCAAGAACAAGATCTGAGTACTTCTACTTTTACTCAAGTTCAAGATCTGAGTACTTCTACTTTTACTCAAGTACAAGATCTGAGTAATAATAATAATAATAATACATTTTATTTGTAGGCGCCTTTCATGACACCCAAGGACACCGTACAATTTAAAAATAAATAAATAAAAAATAAATAAAATAAAAGCTAATAGGCAACAGACCAAGATAAAAACACAAACAGGAAGTCATGGAGGAGACAGTCAGGTGGACACAAAGGAAACATATAATGTGGGCACTACAGTGAGTAAGCAGATTTGAACAGGTGGGTTTTTAATTGGGATTTGAATATGGTGGTTGTGTCTGACTGTCGGATGTGTGAGGGGAGGGAGTTCCAGAGTCTGGGAGCAGTGCAGCTAAAAGCCCGAGCACCCAGCAGAGGAGGAGCGGAGGGAGCGAGAGGGGGTGTACTCCTGAAGAAGGTCAGCCAGATAGGGGCAGGTTATGTAGGGCTTTGTAAGTGAGCAGTAGATTTTTGAAGTTGATACGGGATTGAACAGTGAGCCAGTGGAGTTGGATGAGGGTGGGGGTGATGTGTTCGGAGGCCTTGGTGCTGGTGATGATCCGGGCTGCAGAGTACTTCTACTTTTACTCAAGTACAAGACCTGACTACTTCTACTTTTACTCAAGTACAAGACCTGAGTACTTCTCCCTCCTCTGGTAATAACCATTGACAAAGTATGCAATAACATCAAATAGATTCAGATTTCCTGCAGAATGTATATATATTTGTAACCATTAGACATCAAACAAATCAACAATTTCCTAATTTCAGATTTTGAAATGTTTATATCAGATGTCTTCGCATTTTTTAAACTCTTTTGACCACATAATTAGTAATAGCAAACACGGTATCACTTTATTGCAGTGCATTACCCCCCTCTGCAGGTGATATATTGTATTGCCACTGACAGCAGTTTTCTGATGTGTTCATGTGCCTTCCCAAATTGTAGTACGTTTTACTTGTAGTACTTGTTTACACTAATGTTTCTGTACCTATCGATGACTTTATCAAAACTCGTGACAGAAAACGTGCATAAGCGATGGCGGAGCAAGTACTCACCTCGTTATCTAAAAGTAGTAATACCATAGAGCTCCATTCAAACGTTGGTAAACTAGGTCAAATACAAAAAAGCACAAGCATTGAAATAAGCTTACATTACAAAAAGTACCAGTGCCGATCATGGATTGATGGATGGATGATTGCACGATTTATTAGCGTGTTTTACCAGCTGTAATAAAATAGCCTGTGTCCACGCAAAGCAATCATATATATAGGCTATTGTGAACATGTGTGGAGGAGACTTTCACTATTTCTTTATAATTTTATTTTGAGAAAGGTTTAGAGTATAAATAAAATTGTACAAGCGCATATTCGTGAAATCCAACCTTAGATGTCCTCCGAAGTCTTTTTAGTTGTAGGAATGTATGAGATAATCGGCAAGTGAAGCCTACGCGGAAGTGCCACAGCCTGTAGTTCACCATGTGGCCTGTAGGGGGCTGGTTGCAGCAGGGAGCGATGTCCATAGACTCCCATGTTAAAATGCCCAGAAATAAACATGTGTATAGCCGGGCTCTCAACGCGAAACGATCTGTGTGGTTAGATAAGCCCCTTGTGACAACTGTGAGGACGTGCATTTGTTCACAACTCACTTTTAAGTTATATGTATATGCTGTTTGTATTATTTTGAATTACTCAATCAATAGAGGGCGCTGCTGCTTCTTCTTCTTCTTCTTCTTCTTCTTCTTCTTCTTCTTCTTCTTTGGACATACTGAACAGGACTTGCCCACTGCGTTTCTCTGCGTCACTAACAGCACACTTGATGTGAAGCTTCCTGATGAAAAAGTGGGACTTGTCAGAGGAGGTGAAAGAAAGTAAAGATATAGATGCAGACACGAGTGCATTTCTGGAGACTTTAATTGTTGTTGGGGGTGGCAAGTTCAAACCCCACTGCAGTCAGCAGTCGTTGTGTCCCTGAGACACTTCAACCAAAGTGCTCCTGTGGGGATTGCCCCAGTATTGAGTATGAAAGTCGCTTTGGATACAAGCGTCTAACAAGTGACATGTCATGTAATGTCTACGTAGAGTTCAAGGCCTGCGTGTGTCCTTTAGAAAGAAGAGCACTGAGGGTTTTATGTTTGCTCTCACTGACATTTGTGCTGAGTGTGAGCATGTTTGGTTCTGCTGAGTTCTGCTGGATGGATGCTTTCCCTAACCTGCAGAGGGTTGTGTGTCTCTCCCTCCCCCTCTCTCTGTGTGTGTGTGTGTGTGTGTGTGTGTGTTCCCTGGCTATAAAGGCCTCACAGTGACCAGGGGGCCTCTGCAAAGGAGCTCAAGTGCAAGTGAGAAAACGAGACGACGGACAGAGAAGACTGCAGTTCCTCTCGCTGTGGGTGAGCCTCTTCGTTTTCACACGGAGCAGAACGGGTTTATGAACCGTGGATCCTGAGAGCATGAGAGCATGTGAGCGTATTGTAAGCCTCCAGTGTGAAGTCTGCAGCCAGGGAACGTGACTCGGCTGCTTTTGCTCGGTGCCTCGGCGAGTAATGTTATAATGCAAACAAGCAGCTGGGAGATGGCGGATGTTACTCAGATGAGTACCTCCTCCATGGCGGTTCCTTTAAACATGTCCTAAACAGTTTGTAATATCGGTTATTGCTTGTGTTGTGGCCTTATATAAAGCCTTTGAGTGTGTCTTTTTGAAAGTACACAAATAGTCTTGAGTAACCTCAGAAATGTAGGAATAGTTTTGAGTTTTCTGATCTGATGAACTGAACACTGAGTGGTTTGAAGTGGATATAGTTAAAACAAAATGGTCGGATCATTGCCAGAGTTGGGAGGTAATGACTTGCAACCTGATCTGAGTATCTGCATATATAAACAATGTAACATGATTACTTTCTTTTGGATGAGCTCAATATGAAATGCAGTGCAGATACAAACAAGGGAAAGGGAATATCGATAAGATGATCTTTACTTCCGGGTATTATGTAAGAAACCAAGATATGTAGGATCCGAGATGTGTCCTCTGCTCAGAGATGTTATTGATGGATTGAACCAAAGCAAGTGGAACCCATGAAGCAGGTGCAGTATTGTCCTACAGAACAGAACAGCTCCCAGAGAAGAGAGAACATCTGATCCTTTACATCACACACCATGTTCTGTTCAGGTTTTACAAACAAGGTTAAGATGCAAAGGTGTTAATGCCAGATAAGCTGCAGTGAAAATATTCCGACCCGACCTCCTCCAACGATGCAACATACACAAATACAAATAAAAAATGGTGCAAGAAGTCTAGATACGGTTAAACTAAATACGGTGTATTACGGTGATAGTACATTTGAATTGTAACATTGTAACCCTGCTAGTAAACCCCGATGTTTCGCAACATAACAGTAATCTGATTACTCTTTTGTATGCATACAAAAGGATCCCCCGGGAGATACATGTATCTCCCGGGGGATCCTTTTGTTCCTACATATTCCTGGTACTTGTTATGCATCTCTTGCGTCTCTTGAAGCCGTAAGTAACACTTAGGACCTCCGCAGCCTCAAAACAGCTCCTTAACCTCCTGCTTTCCACAGTTGCTACGGCAACACACGACCCCGGGTTGTTTTCCTGCTGACTGGTGTGTGTTTGATGACGGGTTGATCCTCCGTGATTCCTGCTATTCAGCATGTGCACCGAGAGGCTTTGGCCACTTGTTGAGCAGTGAGTCAGCAGAACAGGGTGGTGACCCGGCCTGCATGGGCTTTCACAGTTAACCCTTTCAATGCTTTTCAAACACCGTGTCTGTCAGTACATACATGTGTGTGTCATCATTCATATTCTTTCGTTTCTTTTGCCTTTAGTGTGTTTGGGACATTGATAATTGAGATTAAAGGGCTTTATTATCATATAATAATAATAATAATGAATTTATTTTATATAGGCGCCTGTCAAGGCTCTCAAGGTCGCCGTACAGACTAGGGATGCACGATAATTATCGGCCCGATATTAGGAATTATGACGTCATCCCGATAAACCGATAACAGTATTAATAGCACCGATAATACACAATATATTTTTTGGGTATCCTGCGATGTGGGGCGCTTGTTTTTCACTCGGCTCCTCCCGTTTTGCCAGTACTGTGGTGTTAGTGGTTTAGGAAGAGGGGAGTTCTTCACAAATCCAGCGCTCTGGAACCTGATCAGTCACCTGAAACATCGCCATCGCTACGATGGTGTGTTAAAAGCGTACGAAGACAATAATACAATAGTGTGTGTGTGTGTGTGTGTGTGTGTGTGTGTGTGTGTGTGTGTGTGTGTGTGTGTGTGTGTGTGTGTGTGTGTGTGTGTGTGTGTGTGTGTGTGTGTGTGTGTGTGTGTGTGTGTGTGTGTGTGTGTGTGTGTGTGGTGTGTGTGTGTGTGTGTGTGTGTGTGTGTGTGTGTGTGTGTGTGTGTGTGTGTGTGTGTGTGTGTGTGTGTGTGTGTGTGTGTGTGTGTGTGTGTGTGTGTGTGTGTGTGGTGTGTGTGTGTGTGTGTGTGTGTGTGTGTGTGTGTGTCGGAGCTGCCTGGACGCTGCAATCATGTTGCTGAGTGTGCTGACTTCTCCTCCAATGTCCCGCTGTCTGCTTCCTGCATCAAGTCAAGTGCTCGGCGCAGTTGTGTGGATAGAGCGCTCCTCTGTTTTCATTTAAACAGCTCCTTATATCCGTTAGCGCAGCTAGCTAGCACCAGATGCTAACAACAACAATGCACGTAAGGTCTCTCTCTTGCTCGCTCGGACCACACGCACCCTCCCGGTCCTCCAGATGGCCAGTCGGTGCCTGCCGGTGAGCGTGGAAGTGTGGTCTGCCACAAGCGGGCGGCAGGAGCGGGGCTGTCAGCATCAGCTTGTGGATGGTATTTTAAACTCGATGCGCTCTGAAGCTACGGGGCGGCCGAGGAAAAAAAATACACATGCGTTAATCGCATTAAAATAATTAGTGGCGTAATTTTAATTTTTATTATCGGTATCGGTCTTGAGAAGCAGGAAGTTATCGGTATCGGTATCGGTTTCAAAAAACCAATATCGTGCATCCCTAGTACAGACACATACAAACAAGATATACACAATACATAACACCAGCATAAGAGACATAAACAAGACAATGCAGTATACAAACCAATCAAATAACCAAACAGAGGATGTGTGATGGATAATGACCCGGGTGGACAGGCGAGTGTGAAGAGACGTGTTTTGAAAATGGGGAGAGAGTCAGTGTTGCGGATGTCAGGTGGGAGAGAGTTCCAGAGGCGGGGTGCAGAGCGGCTGAAGGCTCGAGACCCCATGGTGGTTAGGCGGAAGGGGGGTGCAGAGCGGCTGAAGGCTCGAGACCCCATGGTGGTTAGGCGGAAGGGGGGTGCAGAGCGGCTGAAGGCTCGAGACCCCATGGTGGTTAGGCGGAAGGGGGGTGCAGAGCGGCTGAAGGCTCTAGACCCCATGGTGGTTAGGCGGAAGGGGGGTGCAGAGCGGCTGAAGGCTCTAGACCCCATGGTGGTTAGGCGGAAGGGGGGCGCAGGGAGGCTGAGAGTGCGGATGGGTGTGTGGGAGAGGTGCAGAGGAGTGAGGTTATGGGTGGATAGTTGCAATATTAGGTGCACAATAGTTACAGTGTGTGCTCCTCCGACATACAACATACAATCCTCTAAACACGAGGAGAGAAAAAGGACACAAAATAACAACAAAGTGTTGTGAAAGTAGAATAATAGTGCGGGTAATTTGAAGGAATAAAACAAAAAAGTGTTAATTGACTCTAAAGCAGTCGACTGTATGCCATTATGGTCATAGCATCTATGTGCGTGTTTGTGACATTCATATTCAAGATTCAAAAGCTTTATTGGCAAATCCTACTCCAAAAATGCAACATACAATATAACTAGCATACACAAATAGGGCAATTGTCATGCGAGTACGTTTCAGGACTAAGACACATATACACGTGCATAGAAAGTAGAATAAGTAATGTCAAATGAAATACTGTACAGTAGAACAAACATACTTTAATAAATAACCCATACAGATGAACTGTGTATTATACACAGAGGTAAGCAGTCTACTGTATGCTGTACAGGATGCAGATGCATTTGGAATAAAGTCCGCCCATTAGAAACCGCAGTCGAGACACTTATTGATTTGATGTCCTGTTTCTTCAGCCCCGCCTCCTCCTCCTGTTCAAGCTGCAGTCATGGCCAAGAACCTGCTGAAGAACCCCAGTGGGGAAGGTGAGTGGCCATTTTCTTCTTCACAGGAGATAGATCTACAAGTTATACGTCAGAAGTGATGTGTCTTTCAAGAGTAACAACTTTAATAATGAATACTGACTGGTTTGTTTGGAAAGTGAACGTCTTATTAACCTCTCGACTTCTGTTAAAGAGCTATTTCTATTGAGAGCTGTTCATTGAAAAGTACAAGCATTCAAATGTAGGCATACATTTGAATGCTTGCATAAAAAACAAGGCAATGTATACGAGAAATTAAAGGTGGGGTAGGTACGTTTGAGAAACCGGCTCGAGATACACTTTTTGTTATATTCCATGGAATGCTCTTAACGTCCCGATAGCAACGAATATCTGAAGTGCTTTGACAAAAAATCCATACAAAAATGTCATCTGTGGAAGCCGTGGCGCTGTAAAAAGTAAACGGATTGGATGGCCTACCTGCCTGTCAGCCTTCCATCGGGGCACACACTTATCTCGTGCCCTCATTGGTCATGTGTGTGTTGGAGGAGGGGCTCTGTGAGGAAGTGGCAGATTTTCTCCGGTTGTGTATTTTCAAATTCTAGCGATCTCGAGCCGGTTTCTCAAACTTACCTACCCCACCTTTAAAGGTGGTAGGAAAATCTGCCACTTCCTTATAGAGCCCCTCCTCCAACACACACGACCAATGAGGGCACGAGATAAGTATGTGCCCCGATGGAAGGCTGACAGGCAGGTACGCCAGTAGATCGGCTTCTACAGATGACATTTCTTTATGGATTTGTTGTCAAAGCACTTCAGATATTCATTGCTATCGGGACGTTAAGAGCATTCCATGGAATATAACAAAGTGTATCTCGAGCCGGTTTCTGAAACTTACCTACCCCACCTTTAAGACACTACAAATAAACAGTCCAAAATATTTCTGAAATAAAATAGCATTAGAAAGTTGAGTTAAAAGAAATGGATGGGTTGATTTCTTTTGAGAGTGTCTGCTCTTGGAATTGAACATCTGTGCATTTCCCTCCCAGAGCTTCTGGACTTCTGGGAGCTGACGGAGAACGGCGGGAGTCAGTGGAAAGTGGAGGAGATGCCGGGAGACTGCGGCTCCGACTGCGGCCTCGACGGAGTGACCAAATACTTTGCGACCTCCTTTGAGTGAGTGTGTGTATTACTGCGTGTATGGTCATGTTTAAATACTGACAATTCAATACATCGCTCAACACGTGCCTGTATTGTGTTGTGTTCATTTGTTGTAACTTTGTTCATGTTGCCAGTAGCGTTGCGTGGGGAAAAAACTAGGGGAAGCCAATAAAACGTCCTTTCTTTTGGGTCGGGGGTGTGGTGGTCAATGTAACGTAACCAGATGAGTGATTACAGCACCCGGTATCATTTCACACACATTTGTATCATACAGATGCAGGACTCACACACGCCTGTTATCTAACCGACAGGTCTGCACGCACTCTCCAGCTGAAACTCTAATAAGCATTCATTCAAACTAAATCAGGAGACCTTTAACGTTTTACGTCCGATTTGCTCCTTTGTTCCTCGCTGTACACAGCTCCAGTTTGGGCATCGGCCTGTCATCAGATTGTATTTGTTGTTGCTGCTGTAGCGGAAGTTTAGTACAATTATTTTTGATTAAATACTCCAACTCTCCACCCTCCATAATTGCACTTGCTTCAGTTGCTTGCTACTTTCTGACGGTGGTGAGAGTGATGCAGTGACGCTATCTATCTTCTATCGATTAGATTTATGATTCGAAAATGATAAAAGTAGGGTAGACATGTGGATATTATCCGACTGAACAAAACGTGCATTTATCTAACAGGTTGGTTTTCCACTGACCTTATTTCGATCTATGTTTCCAAAATCCTATGGAGAAATCCCATTGCTTTTTTGTCGAGGGAAACCGAGAGCAGCTTACTTCCGGGTTTTAGGACGCGTCGCTGCCACACTAAATTGATGCGATTTGATTGGATTGTGAGGCAAGGGAAGCCAACCGCCTCTGGCTTCCCTTGGCATGGCCCTGACAATCACAGGTTGGCAGGGGCATGATGTGAGCCTTGTCTGATTGGTCAATCCCTCCTTTTTTTTTCACCAAGGGAAGCCAATTTCGGCTGGCCTCCTCTCGCAACAGAGAGTGCAATCTACTGTTTCACCATAACATCTAGAGGGGCGCTGTTTCACTCTTTGTAAAATACTCAATGAGAATGGGGGAGAGACGGCCGGCAGCAACACACACAAAGAATTTCCGAAACTAAACGAAGTGTTTTTATTTATTTATTAAAATTATAACTACAATCCGAAAAAACAGGGGAAGCCTGGCTTCCCTTGGCCTCCAGGAGAAAACGCCACTGCATGTTGCCCTCTTGGCCAGGTCGCTCTTGAAAAAGAGATTTGAATCTCATTGAGACTTTTACCTGGTTGAATAAAGGATATATACAAATGAAAAAAAACATCTCTACTCTCTATATTGATAGCCTTACAGTATGTGGACTTTTGGACTGTGCTTATAAGCTGCATTTTGTATTATCTGCTTTAAAAGGAGGACACAAAACCACTTTGGAACTATGACCCCAAAGATTCTGATATAAGTCATATCTACAAATGTATATGTATGTAAGATAACTCAAGGTACAATATTCCTGTTTCTTAAAATCTGTGTTTCCTAGGCTGTGTCTGAAGAGGCAGGTGATCGACTTGTTGGCGGAGGATTACTCCAGCGAGCAGTTGGACGCTCAGCCTCCCGTCACCGTGGAAGACTGGTAAGAAAGAGTGGGGTGATGCTCTTCACACACCTTCTGTAAGTGTATCCCTGGTCCCCGGCTTCAGCTTCAGCCTCAGGATCCACGTGTCTGGGATCCTCTCCAGAAGGGAGTCATCACATACAGAGCATCAACTAGTTCCTGAGCAGTGTCCTTCACATGCTGATGTCCAAGAGAGGGAGTCACACAGTTACAAGATGGAGGAACAGAAAGCAGTATTCAATGTTTACTTCTGATTAGCTCCACGTCAGAAATGAGCATGCTTGATGTCTCTCTCCACGTCAGAAATGAGCATGCTTGATGTCTCTCTCCATAGAGGCTGAATCATCATGTTCATCACATAGCTATCATCTGCCTCAAACAGTCCTGATGCTCTTCTGGGTCATCATACATCCGGTCATGTTCACAGCTGCAGCTGGGATACCTTTGTTAGCATGCTACTCTCATGCTGGAAGAGGACATTCAGTATTCCCCAACAGTAAGTCACTGATAGTCCGGGTGTTTCTGCAGGTACTGTGGGAGGTCGGACTGCGGCTGCATGTACCAGATGACCGTGACTCTGCTGGATGAGAACCAGGAGGTCATCGAGGAGTTCAAACCTGATCCGGTGACCCATGACCCCGACAGTGATGAATGCTCCTGGAAGCAGGTACACAGGGGGGAGGGGGATCTGTAGTGTAGCAGAGGTGGGAAGTAGTGGAGTCCAAATACTTTGTTACTGCACTTAAGTACATGTTTCTGTTTTATTTTTCCGACGACTTTTTACTTTGACTTCTTACATTTATAACTCAAATACTTGTACTTTCTAATTCTTACATGTTGAACACAAATACCTGTACTTTCTACTTCTCACATGTTGAACTCAAATACCTGTACTTTCTACTTCTTACATGTTGAACTCAAATACCTGTACTTTCTACTTCTCTCATGTTGAATTCAAATACCTGTACTTTCTACTTCTCTCATGTTGAATTCAAATACCTGTACTTTCTACTTCTCACATGTTGAACACAAATACCTGTACTTTCTACTTCTCACATGTTGAACTCAAATACCTGTACTTTCTACTTCTCTCATGTTGAACTCAAATACCTGTACTTTCTACTTCTTACATGTTGAACTCAAATACCTGTACTTTCTACTTCTTACATGTTGAACTCAAATACCTGTACTTTCTACTTCTTACATGTTGAACTCAAATACCTGTACTTTCTACTTCTTACATGTTGAACACAAATACCTGTACTTTCTACTTCTTACAGGTTGAACTCAAATACCTGTACTTTCTACTTCTTACATGTTGAAGTCAAATACCTGTACTTTCTACTTCTTACATGTTGAACTCAAATACCTGTACTTTCTACTTCTTACATGTTGAAGTCAAATACCTGTACTTTCTACTTCTTACATGTTGAACTCAAATACCTGTACTTTCTACTTCTTACATGTTGAACTCAAATACCTGTACTTTCTACTTCTTACATGTTGAACTCAAATACCTGTACTTTCTACTTCTTACATGTTGAACTCAAATACCTGTACTTTCTACTTCTTACATGTTGAAGTCAAATACCTGTACTTTCTACTTCTTACATGTTGAACTCAAATACCTGTACTTTCTACTTCTTACATGTTGAAGTCAAATACCTGTACTTTCTACTTCTTACATGTTGAACTCAAATACCTGTACTTTCTACTTCTTACATGTTGAACTCAAATACCTGTACTTTCTACTTCTTACATGTTGAAGTCAAATACCTGTACTTTCTACTTCTTACATGTTGAACTCAAATACCTGTACTTTCTACTTCTCACATGTTGAACTCAAATACCTGTACTTTCTACTTCTCACATGTTGAACTCAAATACCTGTACTTTCTACTTCTTACATGTTGAACTCAAATACCTGTACTTTCTACTTCTTACATGTTGAACTCAAATACCTGTACTTTCTACTTCTCTCATGTTGAACTCAAAGACCTGTACTTTCTACTTCTTACATGTTGAACTCAAATACCTGTACTTTCTACTTCTCTCATTTCCCAAACAGCTGGTTCCTTTAGTCTGAATGTGTGTTTGGTGCGTGATCATTATTCTTTAGAGTCATTGCGTGCCTATTGGTTGGAACACGATCCGTGTATCCATCACTTCCTGGTCTTCTCTAAAGAAGAGGGACCAATGGAAACGTTGTCATGTTGCCGTTGGTCACCATGGAAACATTCATTAGCTAACAATGACATTATTGTTCTATTGATATAAAGGGAGGTCAGGTACTCTTTAAAGCAGCTGCTAGCTATGGGGTACTTTTCACTGAAGTACACTTCAAAGCCTCTTTACTTCTACTTGAGTAAAGGATGTGTGTACTTTTGCCCTCTCTGCTGCAGAGGAACTAAGGTCGCAGAGGATCCCAATCATTACTCACAGTTCAGTTTGAAACACATTGTCGATGGTAATGTTCGTTCTGAAGAGTTGTATTTCATTCATCCGTCTCTTTCGGATGATTCTATAAGTACAAGGCCGTGTCATAAAATGTGTCGTGCATGAATCTCGACCGGATAGCGTTGTCTGTAAACTCATCAGAAAGGACACGGCGCTGTTAGCTAACACGACAGCTTGCAATGAGATATAATGAGGTTGTGTTTTTGGATGTCACTTTTCATAGATCCAAACAGTTTTGTCTTTTCCAGGAAACGTTGCCACGGAAACCCAGTTCATAGTACTAGAAATGCAGAAGCTTTACGGCATTACGTTTTGTTAAATTAGAGGTTTGATCTGCTCATCGACCTTGACCTCATCCTGTATTGGACCTGGTCGACTGATTTCCTCCTTTCAAAGCCAAGTCAAAGTCAACCTTTCAGTTTGTGTGTACAGACAGAGATCGAAGTACCGCTTCCCACAATCCCGAAAACAAATATAAAAATATGTATGCAAATATGTATAATGCATTAACCTCACCACCTTCAAAAAACTCACCTCTTCAATCTGGCGTTTAATGTGTGATTGTTTTTGTATTATTTCACCTTAACTTTAACTATATATTTATTTGTTGTTCCTTCCTTTTCTTTTCCCTTCACTATATCTGTAAAGCGTCTTTGAGCACCTGTAAAAGCGCTAACAAATTCAATCTATTATTATTATTATTATTATTATTATTATTATTATTATTATCACTTCAATATCTTTGAGAATGGACAGCACTGCTCGACTTAGCAGCATAAGCAAAAGTGTCTGGTGCTGGACTGGCGATGTCTGCCATCACAAGGATCTGTCACGGGGCCATGTGGAACTCGCTGAAGCGCCACACACAAGTCTGTCTCACCGTGTGTTTCCTCTCTCCCCACACACAAGTCTGTCTCACCGTGTGTTTCCCTCTCCCACACACACATCTGTCTCACCGTGTGTTCCTCTCCCTCTGAACTCCAGGTCAGCCACACGTTCTCCGAGTACGGCCCTGGGTTGCGTTTCATCACCTTCGAACACGGAGGACAGGACACAAAGTTCTGGGACGGATGGTTCGGAGTCCGAGTCACTGGCAGCTCTGTGACCGTGGAGGTCTGAAGGAGGGGGGGAAGTGAAAGAGGAGAAGGGACCCATGTCGTTGTAACACCGGAAGGTAACGGAGGACAGGAGTCATATAAGGACTCCAGGGAGGTTCCTAGGTGTCAATAGGACCAGCTTCGCCTTGTGCTAGCACCTCGCTCTTAATGCTGTTATAACAAACTGCTGCTATGAAGACTGCACTAACACAGGATACACCGTCATGGTGGCACAGCAGCTTTACTAACTCTAAGATATTAAAATGACTGCTTGCAACACAGACATTATTATGGTCTGTGAACTACTACCTCTGCACAGTGACTTACTTTAGTGTTAACCTAAGCCATGTGTTCGGTGGACAGAGGTGTGAACGATCAAGAGATCCATTTCAAATTGGACTCTGAAATAAAATGTTAACTAAATAATTACTGTTTTGTCAGTTTGACTATTAGATTTAAGATGTTATCCGCTAAGAGTCCCTTTTGTTCGTCCCAATAATGATTGCATTTTGACTGTGGATGTGAAATGGATTGACGTGTGGTCGCGGTTTGTCCTCAATGATAATAAAACGGACCTGAGACGTTTCAAAATGTGGGGCTGAGGAAATGAAGACTGGTACTCCTTGTTGTTTCTTTCTTGCAAGCAGCAGTTGTAGTTGTTGCACGTATTGTAAGTCGCTTTGGATAAAAGCGTCAGCTAAATGAAATGCAATGTAGGGGGACGTTCATACTCAAGTACTATGCTTAATACCATTTCTACATACATGTACTTGAGGATTTCCATTTTATTTTACTTGAGAAATCTTGTATTCTCAATTAATGTCCGAGTACCTCAACTTGAGCTCAATTGTTAAGCTTGAGTACGTAAAAGGTTGTTTGTCACCAGACTCCTGACTTCATCTAAAGCAGATAAACTAGCTCCGCTTAGCTCAGCCGCAACATTAAAATACGTGATGGAGAAATACTTTGACTCTCCTTAAGTAATACTGTTGATACTGTATACTCCTTTCAGAAGATATTTAAAATGTGACTATAAGTACAAAAGTATCTTGAATCGGCAGCCAGTGCAGAAATGGACATATAGAATGAGGGGCTTTTCAAAATAGCATATGACTATTTGATGTATACCGAGTGTGAGGCGGACATGTAGTTGTGTGTTCTGCGGGATGGATTCTGTGAACCCAAGAAATGCTCGGACGTATAAAAGATTAGCCGATGTTCCGTTGAGATAACAGCATGCAGAATTAGCTTCCAAACTGCGTTCAAAGCGCACAGCGGGATGTGAGTGAACGGGGTTATATGTGCCTGGACAGGTAGGAACTGCACGAAGACCAGGGCCCAGTTATCAAGACTTAAGGTATGACATGCAGCAACACACATTCCCTTCTGTCGGGCTTTGGTAAATGGATAATATACAGAATACAATAGAAACACACGTTTAAAAAACACTTTTATTCTCATTCAATCCAAAGTAATTGAAGGTGGGAGAATACAGCCTGTCATATACACATTTCAGTCGTCAGACATGTAGCCAAACATGCACAGGAAGAGATTCAAAGTGAGCACCATCAACACTGGCGTACTCGCAAACAACGTCGTGTTCTGCTGTTGGGACTTCGAAGCACACGGGATGGTTCTCAGGGAGAACTTTATTTCAAGAAGCTTTATTTCCAAATGAGGATAACCTCTAGTGATTGACGGCTGATACCGAAGC
Source organism: Champsocephalus esox (assembly GCA_036324585.1). NCBI lineage: Eukaryota > Metazoa > Chordata > Actinopteri > Perciformes > Channichthyidae > Champsocephalus > Champsocephalus esox. The sequence goes on from CM070495.1 coordinate 41,952,448, forward strand.
TCGCTTTCAGGTGCGCTTTTCAACTAAAGGATCGCTAACCCGCGTAATAACGTTTGCATCTGGGTAAATTCTACTTCAAAATCTCAAAGCGTGTAAATCAGAAGTATTGATCAAAAAGGACGCTCAGCAGATACATTTAAGATACGTTGATATTTAAGCAAAGGAAATGTTGTGGACTTGATGTGTCTTGAAAAGAAGCAGCTTTCATTTACCTACAACACCTTCTACAATCGGATCGGTTGATTATCCAAGTTACAAAATCAAGAATTTGAGTTAGTAGGAGGTCCAAGATTGTCTAATTGAACGTTAACGTGTGTGATTGTATGACATTAGTATGGTCGTTTTGCATGGCAACAGCTCCTGGTCCATGTGAAGAGTAAGGCCTCATTCTCCTTGTGTCTGCATCTGTTTACAAAAGGCCTCAAACTGCTGCTGTTCCAACTCCGTCATCACTTTGTTCAGGGCATAAATCTGTAAATAAAGAAGGGAGGACAGTCGACACAGGAGCGACACGTACGGTGACGTAGAATACATTTAGCAGAGCACTAGAGAGTCTATGGCAGGTTCATATTTGGGAGTTACCTCTGCTCTCTGCCGCTGTTTGAGCTCTTGCTGAGCAGACTTCTGCTTGGCTCGGTCTCCTCGGGTCGGGGTGGAGTTCAGCTTCTGCTTGTCTTTACGGCAGGCAGGCTCCATGGCAACAGTCTCCAAGCAACCTGTGAAGTTTAAAGTAAAGATGCGTCACATGTCTGACAGAACCTGAGTTAAAAGTCTTAAATACAAAGTTTGA
>CM070495.1:41958237-42028237 GCA_036324585.1 Champsocephalus esox
GTCCAGCTGGGAGGAGACCGAGGGGTAGACCTAGGACCAGGTGGAGGGATTATATCTCTTCGCTGGCCTGGGAGCGCCTTGGGATCCCCCCAGTCAGAGCTGGTTGATGTCGCCAGGGAAAGGAACGTTTGGAACTGCTACCCCGAGACCCGACCACGGATACGCGGGAGAAGATGGATGGATGGACTTACATTGGGAAAGAGACATGTGTAAATCAGCAGATATTATTTTCGTAAACTAAATCAACTGCCAAAGTACAAACACTTTACTAAAAGCTGAAGCGAGACTTATTTGACCTCTCCATTCATTTGATAGACTCGCGATAGGCCATGATGCTGCAGATTGGAGGCGGGGCTTAAGCAAAACAAAAGGGTTAGGGCTACCTTGGTTGCTGATTGGCTAATGGTTACACGAGACAACACATCGTTATGACATCATAAAGTGGCCAAAATCTGATCAGCTCATTTTCAGACAGGTTTTTATAGAAATGGATCAAAAAGAGAGAAAATCTTTGTTCCTGAAACTTTCAGAGTCTCTTTCCACAGAGGGGACACATGTTGATGTAGAAGAGACATGGAGAAGAGGGGACACATGTTGATGTAGAAGAGACATGAAGAAGAGGGGACACATGTTGATGTAGAAGAGACATGAAGAAGAGGGGACACATGTTGATGTAGAAGAGACATGAAGAAGAGGGGACACATGTTGATGTAGAAGAGACATGAAGAAGAGGGGACACATGTTGATGTAGAAGAGACATGAAGAAGAGGGGACACATGTTGATGTAGAAGAGACATGAAGAAGAGGGGACACATGTTGATGTAGAAGAGACATGAAGAAGAGGGGACACATGTTGATGTAGAAGAGACATGAAGAAGAGGGGACACATGTTGATGTAGAAGAGACATGAAGAAGAGGGGACACATGTTGATGTAGAAGAGACATGAAGAAGAGGGGACACATGTTGATGTAGAAGAGACATGAAGAAGAGGGGACACATGTTGATGTAGAAGAGACATGAAGAAGAGGGGACACATGTTGATGTAGAAGAGACATGAAGAAGAGGGGACACATGTTGATGTAGAAGAGACATGAAGAAGAGGGGACACATGTTGATGTAGAAGAGACATGAAGCAGAGGGGACACGTGTTGATGTAGAAGAGACATGAAGAAGAGGGGACACGTGTTGATGTAGAAGAGACATGGAGAAGAGGGGACACATGTTGATGTAGAAGAGACATGAAGAAGAGGGGACACATGTTGATGTAGAAGAGACATGAAGAAGAGGGGACACATGTTGATGTAGAAGAGACATGAAGAAGAGGGGACACATGTTGATGTAGAAGAGACATGAAGAAGAGGGGACACATGTTGATGTAGAAGAGACATGAAGAAGAGGGGACACATGTTGATGTAGAAGAGACATGAAGAAGAGGGGACACATGTTGATGTAGAAGAGACATGAAGAAGAGGGGACACATGTTGATGTAGAAGAGACATGAAGAAGAGGGGACACGTGTTGATGTAGAAGAGACATGAAGAAGAGGGGACACGTGTTGATGTAGAAGAGACATGAAGAAGAGGGGACACGTGTTGATGTAGAAGAGACATGGAGAAGAGGGGACACGTGTTGATGTAGAAGAGACATGAAGAAGAGGGGACACGTGTTGATGTAGAAGAGACATGAAGAAGAGGGGACACATGTTGATGTAGAAGAGACATGAAGAAGAGGGGACACGTGTTGATGTAGAAGAGACATGAAGAAGAGGGGACACGTGTTGATGTAGAAGAGACATGAAGAAGAGGGGACACATGTTGATGTAGAAGAGACATGAAGAAGAGGGGACACGTGTTGATGTAGAAGAGACATGAAGAAGAGGGGACACGTGTTGATGTAGAAGAGACATGAAGAAGAGGGGACACGTGTTGATGTAGAAGAGACATGAAGAAGAGGGGACACGTGTTGATGTAGAAGAGACATGAAGAAGAGGGGACACGTGTTGATGTAGAAGAGACATGAAGAAGAGGGGACACATGTTGATGTAGAAGAGACATGAAGAAGAGGGGACACATGTTGATGTAGAAGAGACATGAAGAAGAGGGGACACATGTTGATGTAGAAGAGACATGGAGAAGAGGGGACACATGTTGATGTAGAAGAGACATGGAGAAGAGGGGACACATGTTGATGTAGAAGAGACATGAAGAAGAGGGGACACATGTTGATGTAGAAGAGACATGGAGAAGAGGGGACACATGTTGATGTAGAAGAGACATGAAGAAGAGGGGACACATGTTGATGTAGAAGAGACATGAAGAAGAGGGGACACATGTTGATGTAGAAGAGACATGAAGAAGAGGGGACACATGTTGATGTAGAAGAGACATGAAGAAGAGGGGACACATGTTGATGTAGAAGAGACATGAAGAAGAGGGGACACATGTTGATGTAGAAGAGACATGAAGAAGAGGGGACACGTGTTGATGTAGAAGAGACATGAAGAAGAGGGGACACGTGTTGACGTAGAAGAGACATGAAGAAGAGGGGACACGTGTTGATGTAGAAGAGACATGAAGAAGAGGGGACACGTGTTGACGTAGAAGAGACATGAAGAAGAGGGGACACGTGTTGATGTAGAAGAGACATGAAGAAGAGGGGACACATGTTGATGTAGAAGAGACATGAAGAAGAGGGGACACATGTTGATGTAGAAGAGACATGAAGAAGAGGGGACACGTGTTGATGTAGAAGAGACATGAAGAAGAGGGGACACGTGTTGATGTAGAAGAGACATGAAGAAGAGGGGACACGTGTTGATGTAGAAGAGACATGAAGAAGAGGGGACACGTGTTGATGTAGAAGAGACATGAAGAAGAGGGGACACGTGTTGATGTAGAAGAGACATGAAGAAGAGGGGACACGTGTTGATGTAGAAGAGACATGAAGAAGAGGGGACACGTGTTGATGTAGAAGAGACATGAAGAAGAGGGGACACGTGTTGATGTAGAAGAGACATGAAGAAGAGGGGACACATGTTGATGCAGAAGAGACATGAAGAAGAGGGGACACATGTTGATGTAGAAGAGACATGAAGAAGAGGGGACACATGTTGATGTAGAAGAGACATGGAGAAGAGGGGACACATGTTGATGTAGAAGAGACATGGAGAAGAGGGGACACATGTTGATGTAGAAGAGACATGAAGAAGAGGGGACACATGTTGATGTAGAAGAGACATGAAGAAGAGGGGACACATGTTGATGTAGAAGAGACATGAAGAAGAGGGGACACGTGTTGATGTAGAAGAGACATGAAGAAGAGGGGACACGTGTTGATGTAGAAGAGACATGAAGAAGAGGGGACACGTGTTGATGTAGAAGAGACATGAAGAAGAGGGGACACATGTTGATGTAGAAGAGACATGAAGAAGAGGGGACACATGTTGATGTAGAAGAGACATGAAGAAGAGGGGACACGTGTTGATGTAGAAGAGACATGAAGAAGAGGGGACACGTGTTGATGTAGAAGAGACATGAAGAAGAGGGGACACATGTTGATGCGAAGAGACAAGAAGAAGAGGGGACACATGTTGATGTGGAAGAGACATGAAGAAGAGGGGACACATGTTGATGTAGAGAGACATGAGAAGAGGGGACACATGTTGATGCAGAAGAGACATGAAGAAGAGGGTGACACATGTTGATGTAGAAGAGACATGGAGAAGAGGGGACACATGTTGATGTAGAAGAGACATGAAGAAGAGGGGACACATGTTGATGCAGAAGAGACTATGGAAGAGGGGACACATGCTGATGTAGAAGAGACATGGAGAAGAGGGGACACGTGTTGATGTAGAAGAGACATGACCTCTAAGATGCTTAGCGGAGGGACGGAGTGGCAGACCAACCAAGCAGGAAAAGGGATGAAAAGGTTAAGAAGTAAAGGAAGAGAAGATGGAGAGACGGTTAGAGTGTTGTCGAGTGGCAGAGAGGGAGGGATGAGGTGAGGAGCGACGAGGCAGCGGCACGAGCGTGTGTTAGGAGCCTTGTTCTTCTAACTTAGAGTCTCTCTCCGGAGGGAAGCGCAGCTCTGACGGCTCTTTCACACCAGCGGCCCTGAACACACAAACTCACCACAACCTCTGGCCAGCCCACGGCCAAAAGACACACACACACACACACCCGTGAGCACGCCGTGTACAAATCCCCATAGACGTGGACATAATGCACACACACAAAGTCTTTCAGAACTAAAAATAAACAACCATGGTGACTGTGCCTAAAATAACTGGACACACACACATCGGTTACTGTACACGCGTACACAAAAGCTTCATGAAATGCACTCGCGCTCTGTGTCTCTCTTCACACCTAAACCCCGACAGACCGGCAGCCGCCAAAGCAAACAGCGAGCAGCAACCGGCAGAAGAAAAAAAGATATGGACAGGATATGACCTGACAAGCAGGGGTCAGTGTGAGGGATGCAGCAAACACACACACACACACACACACACCACACACACACCACACACACACACACACACACACACACACACACACACACACACACACACACACACACACACACACACTCAGAACGCTGTCAGCTTGTATGTGAGGGTCTTTCCCTGGAGCTGGGAAGGGTTTTCAGATGTGATGCCTCTTTGACACCGCTCTGCCACACAGACACAGTCACAGTGAGCAGCCTGGTTCGGAGGAGGATCCAGAGAGATGACTCTGTGAGGTAACGTTGGGAAAAGGGTGTCTTTATCGGACAGAAAACGTCATGATATTCACTTGGCAATTGTACAAAAAAGGAAGGGTGTTAATAAAAAACATTTTGGACCAAACAACCCACCAAGTGTTACACAAGGCACGTTCACACCGCAGTACTTTTCCCACTGTAGTTCCGATATAGTTCCGAAATGTTGCGTTCACACCAAAATAATCCGGAACTAAAATGAGTTCATAGGAACCTTTTTGCCCCCTTTCGTGGGAGAAAAAGGTTCCTATTTCTGATTGGCTGGGCAGAATGCAAACCACGCCCCGTAAAACTCCAAAAAAGTGTTGTGAAGCCGCCATTTTATTATCCTCGCATTAGCATTATTCGCATTAGCCCAGCGCACAAACTCAGAGAGACTAATTTATGGCAACACAAAACGTGGGAGCGGTGGAGATGAGGAGGTGTCGGCGTTCTGGCGATTTACTCGGAAGGCTTCAGTAGAAGCTGCTGGGACTCCCAGCAGCTTCTATTGAAGCCAGTCCCCAACTCCGGGGACTTCCGGCCGGGGACTCCGGGCGGCAGTATACGCCTGAAGTGGTTTGCGGCCTGCCAGTAAACCCAAAGCAGAAGAAGAAGAAGTGACGTCAGCGGCTTCCTTTGCCTTATCCTCCCCCAGGGACTTATTCTGGTGTGAACGCGATGTGTACTTAGTCCATGAGAACTAAAGAGTTCTCATGGACTAAGTACAGATGAACCTTTGAAGTACTGCGGTGTGAAAGCGCCTATTGGTTTTGACAAGCAGAACTGTTTTGGGTCCCAATTTCAAGTCAAGTCTAAAATCTGTCTCTCACATCAATTTTCAATTTCTTGATGTAAAGTCAAAGTTCTTTCAGATCAGCCAGATAGGCTTTGAGTCAAGTTCAAGTACAATCCTTTACGTCAAGTCGAAATCCATTCTCAAATCAATCTTGAGATCAGATCTTGAGTTGTTGAGGTCAAGTCCATGTCTGTGAGAACAAGCCTCAAGTCAGTCTTGAGTCTTTGTAGCCAACTTCAAGTCCAAGTCCTTGATCAAGTCTTAATCAAATCACAAGTTTTAAAAGCAAATAACATTATTCAAGTCGTTCAGACCTAAATGCTGCCTCTTAAAACTACATGTTAATGTCAAAGTCATTTCGATATAAAGGCATTAAAGGTCCCATGTCATGCTTTTCCAGTTATCACCGTCCCCTCGTGTTATGAAGCTTGTTCTGCATGTGAACGGCCTGCAGAGTCAAAACCCTCAAAGTGCACCCTGTAGCGAGTAAAGCTCTAACACAGAAGAGACCTGTCTGCTGCCCCAGAACGCCTCGCTGGACATTTCTCTTTTTCCATTTGTTTATTCCGGGAACCAAAATGGACCAATCCACAGAGCTCCTCACTCACCAGGAGGGGTGGGGAGCTTTAGCGTACATTTTCAACTAACAAGGGAGTCCCCAGGCTGGTAATAGACGAGTTGAGATGGAGAGAAATGCTCTCCTCTGCAGACCCGTTCTCACAGCGTTATAAACCTTTTACTCAATATCAAGCCACACTTATTGTTTTTACTTCGGCTGTGAGTGTGTGTGTGCTCAGGATGAGTTTTGCGCTGTCTCGCTGTCTCGCCGACCCGGAAACCTGTCCGCTCCTCGCTGCAGCGAGCCTCGCAACGTCCCGACCAATCAGAGCACACTGGGAGAATTAAACACACTTTAAGAATTCAATATTTAAGTTGTATCACTTTGCAAGACCCGTCTGGTCTTATTTGTCCTTCTTCTAGGAAATGATCAGATTAAAACTTGCCACAAACCACTCGTCTTTATTCACTGTTACATTATTTGTAACAGTGAAGTTGGTTTGCATGGTACAGTAGATTGCACAGTCGACTGCCTTAACTTATTACTGAACTTAGTACCTTGCATTGTGCAGCTGGTTTGAGCAAGATCACGCAAGAATCCTATCATAAGATCACAGTTGATGTCACCTCTGCTGTCTTTTATACCACACTGAACACAACTCTTCCATCAATCCTCTGGGCTGTACACTTAGTCTATTCTAAGACATAAGAAAGCAAATTGCCCAAAACCCCAATAATGGACATATGTTTACCTTCTGGAATATACCGTCTCGACTCTGTCTCAGCGCTAGCAGAGATAAATGAGGAAAATTCTCTGTCTAACAAATCCCAAAACATCTGTATTCAACCACCGGCTTCAGCCGCCCCCCTCTAAGCATCAGGATCCTCCTGGAGTCTGAGGGACTTTAGACCGTAATCTCCTGTCTCCTCTTCCAGCCTCTCTCTAACATAACAAAGCAGCTTCCCTCTGTTTGTGGTGTAACTGCTTTCATGCACTGCACACTGGGTTTGAGTCAGTTCCTTTGACGAATACAACGAAAGGACATTAACTGAAGGTTACCTCAGTGTGTGCAGCTCTTAACGTGTGTGTCATGTGAGAGGAAGTGGTGACATTAAACAAAGGGAACCAGCTTAATGGTTGCATCATCTAAAAGTATGTTGGTCTAAATCATTCAGTCTTTAACACGAAGGTCAGTTCATATCAGAGTGTTGATGATTGACTAGCTTCCACAATGCACTATGACCGCTCAGTTCACTTTCTATCATCCGTCTGTACTGTCCAGCAAACACATGGGCTTCCAACACAGCACTACAGAACACATACTTGATTAAGACAACACAAGTCTTTACGTCTTGAGGTGCTGCTGTATAACCACGCCTTGCACTTTTAGCTACATCCATTATTTTATCGCTTTTATGAAATGCCTGTGTGAAGCACTTTGAAATGCATATGTGTCTTAAAAAGTGCTTTACGAATAAACTAACCATAGTCACCATAAGGCCTCGTCGTTATCCATAAACCTCCCCACGGTCTCCTCTTCATCTCATAATGATTACGCAATCATTAGTGTTGTTTGTGGTTGTGTTTTCGAAGCATCGACCTCATCGGTTCTATCCCCAGGCCCTGCAGTCAACATGGCAAAGGGTTATGTTCCTAACCTTTATTAGATTTTGCATCGTCAACCGGCCATGAATATTTGTTTTGTGCAACCACTGTGCACACAGCTCCTCGATGTGACATTTACTGGAGGTGCTAGAAAGGTTGAGATGGGGGTTTCAGGGATGAATATAAATCTCCTGTAGACTCAAAAAGATTCTCTCTATTTTTGATCCATTTCTATCCAAACCTGTCTGAAAATGAGCCGATCAGATGTAGGCCACTTTATGATGTCATAACGATGTTTTGGCTTGAGTAACCGCCCAGGGGTCGGCAACCTTTTTGATATGAAGTGGCGTTTAAAAAAGTAAATCTGATTAGTGTGCGGACGCTCGTTAACTGTCAGCTGGAGGGCGGGGAGCCTCGCTGCGGAGAAGCTGTGGACCTCTGTCGCCTGTCAGCGCAGCTTGCATGATGCCGTTTAAAAACAGTTCAATAAATAAAGGGCGGTGCCGGCCGTCAGCGAACCGAGCCGGTCGTCGACGGCCCGCTGCCGACCGGCTCGGTTCGCTGACGGCCGGACAGGGGGAGACGCGCTCTGCAGGGGGAGACGAGCTCTGCCGGCAGTCTCGAGTCGTTCAGGATCCGAAAAATACAATTTAAATATTTTGCACACGTATTACTAGTGTGCTACTGGTTACGGTCCCGCGTGCCAGGTACGTGTGCCAGCCAGGGGTTGCCGACCCCTGCATTAGCCAATCACCAACCAAGGCAACCCCCCCCTCCTTATCACCTGAATCTCCTCTAGAGCAACATTGAGTTCTTTGTAACCAAATCTCTCTCAGAGGGGCGTGGGGAGGGGCTCCTTATTTTCATCTAAAGTAGCAGACAGAGAATCAGCACTTTGGAAACAGGGCTGAAACAGAGGGGATTATGGGTAATGCTGCAATGATCTGTTTGGTGTTTCAGCCAATCAGAGACAGGTTCTGTGTATATCTGAGAGCTATAATATATTGATGAAGAACAGTATAATAGGGGACCTTTAAATCACGTTCACTCCATTTCTCTCCTCTGTCCTTCCCACAGCTGCTAAGCGTCTAGGAAACTACCCGGTTCTACCTCACACAGTTACTAATGTTCTTCTAATTGCCATCACTCACCTCATACACCCCCTCCTCCCCCCTATCACCCCTTCACTCTCACACCTCAGCGGTGAATAGAGGCGTGAGAGTCGGACACAGGAAGGAGTGTAGTAGGAGGCTGATGGAGGGAGGTGGGAAGTAGTGGAGTACAAATACTTTGTTACCGTACAGTATATGTTTCTGGTATCAGTACTTTACTCCTCTACTTATTTTTTCATGTTGAACACAAATACCTGTACTCTCTACTTCTTACATGTTGAACACAAATACCTGTACTTTCTACTTCTTACATGTTGAACTCAAATACCTGTACTCTCTACTTCTCACATATTGAACACAAATACCTGTACTTTCTACTTCTTACATGTTGAACTCAAACACCTGTACTTTCTACTTCTTACATGTTGAACACAAATACCTGTACTCTCTACTTCTTACATGTTGAACACAAATACCTGTACTTTCTACTTCTTACATGTTGAACTCAAATACCTGTACTTTCTACTTCTTACATGTTGAACTCAAATACCTGTACTCTCTACTTCTCACATATTGAACACAAATACCTGTACTTTCTACTTCTTACATGTTGAACTCAAATACCTGTACTTTCTACTTCTTACATGTTGAACACAAATACCTGTACTCTCTACTTCTTACATGTTGAACACAAATACCTGTACTTTCTACTTCTTACATGTTGAACTCAAATACCTGTACTCTCTACTTCTCACATATTGAACACAAATACCTGTACTTTCTACTTCTTACATGTTGAACTCAAATACCTGTACTCTCTACTTCTCACATATTGAACACAAATACCTGTACTTTCTACTTCTTACATGTTGAACTCAAATACCTGTACTTTCTACTTCTTACATGTTGAACACAAATACCTGTACTCTCTACTTCTTACATGTTGAACACAAATACCTGTACTTTCTACTTCTTACATGTTGAACTCAAATACCTGTACTTTCTACTTCTTACATGTTGAACACAAATATCTGTACTTTCTACTTCTTACATGTTGAACTCAAATACCTGTACTTTCTACTTCTTACATGTTGAACTCAAATACCTGTACTTTCTACTTCTTACATGTTGAACTCAAATACCTGTACTTTCTACTTCTTCCATGTTGAACTCAAATACCTGTACTTTCTACTTCTTCCATGTTGAACTCAAATACCTGTACTTTCTACTTCTTACATGTTGAACTCAAATACCTGTACTTTCTACTTCTTACATGTTGAACACAAATACCTGTACTTTCTACTTCTCTCATTTCCCAAACAGCTGGTTCCTTTAGTCTGAATGTGTGTTGGTGCGTGATCATTATTCTTTCAGAGTCACTGCGTGCCTATTGATTGGAACACGATCCGTGTATCCATCACTTCCTGGTCTTCTTTAAAGAAGAGGGACCAATGGAAACGTTGTCATGTTGCCGTTGGTCACCATGGAAACATTCATTAGCTAACAATGACATTATTGTTCTATTGATATAAAGGGAGGTCAGGTACTCTTTAAAGCAGCTGCTAGTTATGGGTACTTTTTACTGAAGCACATTTCAAAGCCTCTTTACTTTGACTTGAGTAAAGAAGTTTAGTCAGTACTTTTCTGACACGAGTATCTGTACTTCTACTTGAGTAAAGGATATATGTAAGTTTGCCCTCTCTGGATGGAGGTGATGGTCCTGCTATAGGGGGAGGACAGAGGCGGCTTTAAGACACACAGCGGGGTCAGTGTGTTGGTCTCCCCCATCTCTCCCCCATCTCCCTCTCTCTCTGTCCCAGAAGCTGCTTCTCATTAAGCCTGTTTGTGTTGGCCGACACACAGTGGCACTTAGCAGCAACACGCTTACCCACGTGTGTGCTCGCAGACACACACACACACACACACACACACACACACACACACACACACACACACACACACACATACACACACACACACACACACACACACACAGGGTTGTGTTTGTTTTGGCAGTGACCAGGTGCCACTTAGTAAAGCCTCTAAACGCCAGCGATCAGGCGAACACACCACTGTGTTTACTTTTACCGAGCTTGGACACACACCCCCCCTTCGATCACACACACGTCTAACCGTTCAGACAGAATGTGTGATGGATATGAAAATGTATATTCAGTTGTTCCTATAAACATGACCTTATACCCTCCAAATAACCCCAGGACTCCTAGTAATCTTTGCAATACAAGTTGGTTACAATTATAAGATGATTTAGACAATAGCAGGCCAGTCGTTGCAGCACAATTACACCGACGGCACATCTGTGGAGAAAAGCAGTCTTATGTCATTGTTTAGTCTACAAACGTTTGATTGACAGCTTCCACACTGGCACGAGCGAACCGAAGTTGAACCGAATCAAAGTAGTTGACGCACCTTTAACCTTTGGGCAACCTTTTGAAGACGTATAGAGCAGCAATCAGACACATTCTCTTCAGTAAATACGTATATTATAGAAAGGCTAAGGCTTCCTCTGAAGCGGACCTCGAAGTCTCCACTCTGATTTACTGTGACTGTAGGACTGGCACCTGATTCATGTCGATGCTAATATTGCAAAGTAATAAATAGGTGATGATAGCAGTCGCTGTATTGTTGCTTTATGGGGCTTTTATTTAGAAAATCAAGAATAATTCTGAGCTTCCTGTAAGGATTTAAGATTTAAGTTTTTGGGTCTTTTATTTTGAAAGATAAGCTCACCCCGAGCTTCCTGTGACTTTCTGCGGCTTTTATTTGGAAAACAAAAACTAATACCGAGCTTCCTGTTTGAATACAATGCCATTCTGGGGTTTTATGTTTGCATTATAAGCCTCATCTTAAGCTTCCTGTTGTGATAAAGTACATTTCTATGGGCTTTTATTTTGAAAGTATAAGCCTCATCCTCAGGTCTTTATAACGAGACAGTTCTGGGGGGTTTATTTTGAAAGAAAAGAACAAGCATTGTGCAGAGCTTGCTGTTAATTATGGGCTTAATTTCCCCTTAATATCAAGCACACACACGCACACACACACACGCACGCACGCACGCACACACGCGCACACACACGCGCACACACACGCACACACACGCATGCACACGCACGCACACACGCACCCACCCACACACACACGCACCCACACACACACACACCACACACACGCAGCACGCACGCACGCTTAATTTCCCCTTAATATCATGCACACACACACACGCACGCACACACACGCACACACACACACACACGCACGCACACGCACGCACACGCACCCACCCACACACATACACGCACGCACGCACACACACGCACACGCACACGCACACACACACACACCCTTACACAGTGGCAGTGTGTCTTGTGTTTATGTTGTGTTGGACACTGACACCCGTTTAGTTTAGATAGAATCGATAATACTCCTTAAAGAGCCTGTGTGAGGCAGCTCTCGCCCACAGTGGGCCAGGCCAGAGAAAAACACACGCCACACACTCATTACACTCCAGAACACACACTCATTACACTCCCCCACACACACTCCCGTCACTGTACACACGCCAAACACACTGAGCAGGAAACAAAAGCAGCGTTCTCTTCTCTCACCGAGTGTAATTTGGACCCCAACCCTCCCAATTTTCTGTCTGAGGAGAGCTGCGAGCGTACAGCCACGGTGGGTTTAGGTTTCCCTACACACACCAGGAATGTGATAAACAATACATGCATTCTTAGGATCAGGTACACACACACACACACACACACACACACACACACACACACACACCCACAAACACGCACCCACCCCCCCCCACACACACGCACACACACCCACACACACACACACACCCACACCCCACACACACACACACACACACACACACACACACACACACACACACACACACACATGCTGTACGACACATGTAAAAACATAGACTGTGCCTTGCAGCAGTTATAAAAACTATTGTACATAGGTTAAAACCCCATGGTCTCTATTACACACATACACACACACACACACACACACACACACACACACACACACACACACACACACCAGGACGTTGAACACACACTCGATTCAGTGGATATCCAGAGCAGAGTGCTTCCCAACAGGGTTCAGCCACACTGCAGCCCTGTGGTCAAAATGTTACAGAATATTGTTGGATGATTACCAACAGTCGCTCTTTTCTTTGGAAAACGGGGATCCCTTATGCAACGTTAACGTCTGAACAAAATACACTGCTGGCCAGAGAAAATCACATTATTGCAAGTCGGGCATACAGCAACATTCACAACTTGACATCTATATAATTCATGCAACTACATCGGCTGAGTGAAATATAATAATACCGAAACCTTAAACTCTCTGAGCCGTTTATTAAGAGACCATTGAAACACAACGGGTTAGCTTCAGACAGAAACACTTAAAGGCAGGGACGTGCACAGACATTTGGAGGGGCTATTGCTCTAAACTGGAAAAAGCCCCCCCCCTGTTTTTAATGTAAAAAGTTCATGAAATGAAATGGGCTGGCTGTGGCTCAGTGTAGTGTGCTGGACTTCGAATCTGGGGAGAGCAAGTTCGAGTCCCACGGCAGTCAGCATGTCGTTGTGTCCCTTGTGACACTTCACCAAATTGCTCCTGTGGCGATTGTCCACAGTACTGAATGCATTTAAGTCACTTTGGATAAAAGCGTTAAACAAATGATGTAATGTAATGTAATAAAAGCACAACACTGTCATTGCAAGCGACACTCACTTGACTTTCATGTCCAACTGCTAAATTCATTGTTCAGGCACATTTTTTGCAGTCCATATCTCATTAAAATATATAATGTTAGTAACTATTAAAGAAAAATGGGGACAATTCTGTTTTAATGTAGTTTGACCATTGTAACTGCTGGGCAGACATGGCTGCTGATAAAATAGGGCTTACCTTAAATAAACTCAATAATTAATTAAACCAGTTCAATACGCATTATTCTTATCATTCTTTATGAGCGCAGTAACGGTAAGGTATTTCATTACTTATTTATTTTGAATTCCATAACTTAATAACAGAGATGGTCAAATTAAAGTAGAGACATGGCAGAATATATAATAAAGCGGGACAGTGAAGTGTTCTCCATGAGAGGGCAATCAAGAAAAGAGAGTGAGCGGCCCCGTTGAGGGAGTTCACGGACCAGATGAAAAGACACAGAAAGACAGAAGCACAATGAAAAGTATATTTAGGTGTTTTTTTTGTAAATAACCCACGGTGTCAAGAGTGTAAAGTCCCCTATCTAACGCCATTTGGTGTGATCACCATAGCCATATGAGGCCGGACTCGGAGGGCTTTCCTTTAATGTCAGCTGTCAGATTGTAAACAAAGTCACGTGACCGGGGGCAGATGAAAGCGCTGACAAGTTGTGTATTTATCGCAGTGAGACGCAACGATACTAAATGTAGGTTTATCATGTTGATTCGGCCTCTCCAGAGGGGCAGGTCAGACAAAAATGGCAAACGGGCTGTTGCCCGGGCAACATTAGCCCGTACCTGTGCACGTCACTGCTTAAAGGTGGGGTAGGTAAGTTTGAGAAACCGGCTGGAGATACACTTGTTGTTATATTCCATGGAATGCTCTTAACATCCCGATAGCAATGAATATCTGAAGTGCTTTGACAAAAGATCCATAACGAAATCTCATCTGTGGAAGCCGTGGTGCTGTGAAAAGCACGACCAATCATCTGAGCCGGCTAAAGTAACTGGATGGCCTACCTGCCTGTCAGCCTTCCATCGGGGCACACACTTAGCTCGTGCCCTCATTGGTCATGTGCGCGTTCGTGTGTGTTGGAGGAGGGGCTCTGTGAGGAAGTGGCAGATTTTATCCGGCTGTGTATTTTCAAATTCTAGCGCACTCGAGCTGGTTTCTCCAAAATGACCTACCCACCTTTAAAAGTGGGTTGAATAGGTATATTTATGCATTCCTTATCTGTTCTTTCTAAGATTGTCTCACTGGTTAATTCATATATTATCATATCAATGTATCACATATGTATACAGTAGTCTTTCTCGGCCAACAGGAAAATCTATTCAGCCACACAAAAGCTTTTTTTCTTCTATTGAGAACGTTTTGAGTGAACATTCCCGTTTTCCATGCAGCTTTTTTATCCTTCAAAATGTGCAAATATGACATAACATATTCCACTGACCCCACCAGGTGCACCCCGTTTACATGACTTATAAGTGATTAACTGTCAGGT
The DNA here is from genome assembly GCA_036324585.1 of Champsocephalus esox. NCBI lineage: Eukaryota > Metazoa > Chordata > Actinopteri > Perciformes > Channichthyidae > Champsocephalus > Champsocephalus esox. The sequence goes on from CM070495.1 coordinate 41,973,316, forward strand.
GGGAAGGAAGTCTTGTTTTGTACGTTTTTGTGTTTCACTTATTTTCCTACGATATGTGATGATTGGCTGTGAATAAGAACATATGAAGAACAGACCATCTATTTATATTCATTTTGAGAAAGGAGCAGGTAATATAAGATTATTTTCTTCTCCCTGCTGCTTTTTCGGGTATGGTGTGTTTATAGAGACATGTTTTGTTAATAATTGTTATACATTAAGTTGTACAGACTATGATTCTCTCTGTGAATCCAGCTCTGTTAACTTTGAGGAACAGAGTTGACTGAACTCCGAGTGAAACCTGCAGTTTGTTGGCGTGTGGTGAAAACCGAGGTCAAAGGGTTAAAGTTTCTGTGGGACGTCTGAGGACACTGAGCAGCCTGGTTAGACCCAGCTGTCAAAACACACACCAACACACACACACAAAGAAACATGCACTCCAAGACAGCCAGGTGTCTCTGTATGAATGAGTGTAGTGTATCCCACCTGTACACATACACACTGCCACGCTAATTTAGCATAAAACCACAGCAGGTGACACTGATGACCTGGACTGTGCATCAGTGTGTGGAGCAGAGAGAAAACTACTGCCACTCACTGATGGTAGACAGAGATGGCAAAAGTACAAAGATCCTTTACTCAAGTAGAAGTACAGATACTCGTGTTTAAAATACTCTGGTAAAAGTAGAAGTACTGACTGAACTTCTTTACTCAAGTCAAAGTAAAGAGGCTTCGAAATGTACTTCAGTAAAAAGTACCCATAGCTACCAGCTGTTTTAAAGAGTACCTGACCTCCCTTTATATTAATAGAACAATAATGTCATTGTTAGCTAATGAATGTTTCCATGGGAACAACGGCAACATGACAACATTTCCATTGGTCCCTCTTCTTTAGAGAAGACCAGGAAGTGATGGATACACAGATCGTGTTCAAATCAATAGGCACGCAGTGACTCTGAAGAATAATGATCACGCACCAAACACACATTCAGACTAAAGGAACCAGCTGTTGGGAAATGAGAGAAGTAGAAAGTACAGGTATTTGAGTTCAACATGTAAGAAGTAGAAAGTACAGGTATTTGTGTTCCACATGTAAGAAGTAGAAAGTACAGGTATTTGAGTTCAACATGTAAGAAGTAGAAAGTACAGGTATTTGTGTTCAACATGTAAGAAGTAGAAAGTACAGGTATTTGAGTTCAACATGTAAGAAGTAGAAAGTACAGGTATTTGAGTTCAACATGTGAGAAGTAGAAAGTACAGGTATTTGTGTTCAACATGTAAGAAGTAGAAAGTACAGGTATTTGGGTTCAACATGTAAGAAGTAGAAAGTACAGGTATTTGTGTTCAACATGTAAGAAGTAGAAAGTACAGGTATTTGTGTTCAACATGAGAGAAGTAGAAAGTACAGGTATTTGTGTTCAACATGTGAGAAGTAGAAAGTACAGGTATTTGTGTTCAACATGTGAGAAGTACCTCTCTGAAGAACCAGCACCTTACCGTGGTAGAGAGGTGTGTGTGCCCTGATGAACCTGGGGGCTGTGTTGTCTGGAACGTTGTGTTCCTGGTAGGGTCTCCCATGGCAAATTGGTCTCAGGCAAGGGGCCAATTGGTTCAAAAGACCTCATGAAAGACGACACAGGAAGTGAGGATACCCGGCCCGGAGGAAGCCCGGGGTCCCTTTCTGGAGCCAGGCCCAGAAGGAGGACTCGTCGGCGAGCGTCTGGTGGTCCGGCTTGCCACGGAGCCAGGCCGGGCCCAGTCCGAAAAGGCAACGTGGGCAACACCTCCGCTTCTCCGTCCCGCGGGCCCACCACCTACGGGAAACAACGATGGGGTCGGGTGCGCTGCCAGAAGGGTGCCAGTGAAAGCGGAGGGTCTCGATGGACCAGACCCGGGCGGCAGAATCTGGCTTTGGGGACGTGGAACGTCACCTCTCTGGGGGGGAAGGAGCCGGAGCTTGTGCGGGAGGTGGAGCGGTACCAGTTTGGATCTGGTTGGGCTCACCTCTACGCACAGCGTCGGCTCTGGAACCTTACTTCTGGATAGGGGTTGGACTCTATTCTTCTCCGGAGTTGCTCAAGGTGTGAGGCGCCGGGCGGGTGTGGGGATACTCACAAGTCCCCGGTTAGGTGCTTCGTTGTTGGAGTTTACCCCAGTGGACGAGAGGTAACGCCTGCGGGTTATGGGGGGGGAAAACTCTGACTGTTGTGTGTGCTTATGCACCCAACAGCAGTTCAGAGTATACGGCCTTCTTGGAGACCCTGGAAAGAGTCCTGTATGGGGCTCCTGAAGGGGACTCTTTAATCTTGCTGGGAGACTTCAACGCACATGTGGGCAATGATGGAGACACTTGGAGGGGCGTGATTGGGAGGAACGGCCCCCCTGATCTGAACCGGAGTGGTGGTTTGTTACTGGACTTCTGTGCTTGTCATGGATTGGCCATAACAAACACCATGTTCGAACATAAGGATGCTCATAAGTGTACGTGGTACCAGAGCACCCTAGGCAGAAGGTCCATGATCGATTTCGTTATCGTATCAGCGGACCTGAGGCCGTATGTTTTGGACACTCGGGTAAAGAGAGGGGCGGAGTTGTCAACTGATCACCATCTGGTGGTGAGTTGGGTCGAGCGGCGGGGGAAGCCTCTGGATAGACCTGGTAAGCCCAAACGTGTACTTCGGGTGAACTGGGAACGTCTGGAGGAGGCCCAAGTTCAGGAGGCCTTCAACTCACACCTCCGGCGGAGCTTTTCGGGCATTCCTGTGGAGGTTGGGGACATTGAACCAGAGTGGTCAGTGTTCAAAGCCTCTATTGCCGAAGCCGCGGCGGGGAGCTGTGGTCTCAAGGTCCTAGGTGCCTCAAGGGGCGGTAACCCTCGAACCTCCTGGTGGACACCGGTGGTCAGGGAAGCCGTCCGACTGAAGAAGGAGGCCTTCGGGGATTTGTTATCCCGGGGGACTCCCGAGGCAGTTGCAAGGTACCGACAGGCCCAGGGCACAGCCTCATCCGTGGCCGAGGCAAAGCAGCGGGTGTTGGGAGAAGTTCGGAGAAGACATGGAGAAGGACTTTCGGGCGGCACCAAAGTTGTTCTGGAAAACTGTCCGACACCTCAGGAGGGGGAAGCAGGGAACCATCCAAGTTGTGTACAGTAAGGATGGGACGTTGTTGACCTCAACTGATGGAGTGTTAGGGCGTTGGAAGGAACACTTTGAGGAACTCCTGAACCCGACAACTCCGCCCTCTATGTTAGAGGCAGAGCTGGAGTATGACGGGGGATCAACGCCAATCTCCCGGGGGGAGGTCACTGAGGTCGTCAAACAACTCCACAGTGGCAAAGCCCCGGGGGGGATGAGATCCGCCCGGAAATGCTGAAGGCTCTGGGTGTTGAGGGACTGTCATGGTTGACACGTCTCATCAACGTTGCGTGGAAGTCGGAAACAGTACCGAAGGAGTGGCAGATCGGGGTGGTGGTTCCCCTTTTCAAAAAGGGGGATCAGAGGGTGTGTGCCAATTACAGAGGCATCACACTACTCAGCCTCCCCGGGAAAGTTTACTCTAAGGTACTCGAAAGGAGGGTCAGGCCGATTGTCGAACCTCAGATTGAGGAGGAACAATGCAGATTCCGTCCTGGTCGTGGAACGACGGATCAGCTTTTTACTCTCGCAAGGATCCTGGAGGGGGCCTGGGAGTACGCTTATCCGGTCTACATGTGTTTTGTAGACTTGGAGAAGGCGTATGACCGAGTTCCCAGGGAGTTACTGTGGGAGGTGCTGCGGGAGTATGGGGTGAGGGGGTCTCTACTCAGGGCCATCCAATCTCTGTACTCCCAAGGCGAGAGCTGTGTCCGGGTCCTCGGCAGTAAGTCGGACCCATTTCCGGTGAGGGTTGGCCTCCGCCAGGGCTGCGCTCTGTTACCAATCCTGTTTGTAATATACATGGATCGGATTTCGAGGCGTAGTCGTGGGGGAGGGGGGTCTGCAGTTCGGTGGACTAAGGATTGCACCACTGCTTTTTGCAGATGATGTGGTTCTAATGGCTTCATCGGTCTGCGACCTTCAGCACTCACTGGATCGGTTCTTAACCGAGTGTGAAGCGGCTGGGATGAGGATCAGCACCTCCAAATCTGAGGCCATGGTTCTCAGCAGGAAACCGATGGACTGTCCACTCCAAGTAGGGAATGAGTCCTTACCCCAAGTGAAGGAGTTCAAGTGTCTCGGGGTCTTGTTCTCGAGTGAGGGAACAATGGAGCGTGAGACGGGCCGGAGAATTGGAGCAGCGGGAGCGGTACTGCAGTCGCTTTACCGCACCGTTGTGACGAAAAGGGAGTTGAGCCAGAAGGCAAAGCTCTCTGTCCACCGGGCCATTTTCGTTCCTACCCTCACCTAGGTCATGAAGGATGGGTCATGACCGAAAGAACGAGATCGCGGATACAAGCGGCCGAGATGGGTTTTCTCCGCAGGGTGGCGGGCGTCTCCCTTAGAGATAAGGTGAGAAGTTCGGTCATCAGGGAGGGACTCGGAGTTGAGCCGCTCCTCCTTCGCATCGAAAGGAGCCAGTTGAGGTGGTTCGGGCACCTAGTTAGGATGCCACCTGGGCGCCTCCCTAGGGAGGTGTTCCAGGCACGTCTAGCTGGGAGGAGACCAAGGGGTAGACCTAGGACCAGGTGGAGGGATTATATCTCTTCGCTGGCCTGGGAGCGCCTTGGGATCCCCCCAGTCAGAGCTGGTTGATGTCGCCAGGGAAAATAAAGTTTGGGGCTCTCTGCTGGAACTGATACCCCCGAGACCCGACCACGGATAAGCGGGAGAAGATGGATGGATGGATGTGAGAAGTAGAAAGGACAGTTATTGGGGTTCAACATGTGAGAAGTAGAAAGTACAGGTATTTGGGTTCAACATGTGAGAAGTAGAAAGTAAATGGTAAATGGACTGTACTCATATAGCGCTTTATCCAGTCTTTAAGACCCCTCAAAGCGCTTTACATACTACATGTCATTCACCCATTCACACCCATTCATACAGAGCAGTGTATATCACTCTAGGAACTAACACGCATACACATTCACACACCGTTGGCCATGTCATCGGGAGCAACTCCGGGTTAAGTATCTTGCCCAAGGATACATCGAAATGTTGACTGCATGGGCTGGGATCGAACCCACAACCTTCTGGTGGAAAGACGACCGCACTCCCTCGCAGCCACAGTACAGGTATTTGTGTTCAAAATGTAAGAAGTAAAAATTTGTCAGAGAAATAAGTAGTGGAGTAAAGTACTGATACCAGAAACGAATCTGTGTGTGCGTGTGTGTGTGTTTCGTACTAATTTCAGGGTACTGTATGCACGTGTGTGTGTGTGTGTGTGTGTGTGTGTGTGTGTGTGTGTGTGTTGACTCAGTGAGATTGGCGGCTCGGTCCCGAGGGGGCTGTGGCTTAGCCGACGCCGGCGCACTGTTAAAGCTAAACACTCCTAATTGAGAAGGACGCTTACAGGGCCTCCTCTGTGTGTGGTGTGTGTGTGTGTGTGTGTGTGTGTGTGTGTGGTGTGTGTGTGAACAGAGTTGGATAAAGTGTGAGTTAGACAAGGAGGCAAGGAACAAGGAGAACACACCAGGCCTGCGGTGGTAAAAGCATCAGTGGTCCTTTCTGCACTCTTCATGGCGGTTAGCTGACGCTGAGGAGCCACATGAGGTGTGTGCGTTCACTGTTCGCTCTGATACTAGTGTTTCACTAATCTATCGGGCACTACATTCGTGCTCTGCATCATGCTCTGTAATTCATAATCTAATACACAGGGATACATACTGTAGGTAGAAACTCCCTCACACATGGACTTCAGCCTTTGCAGACCATTTACATGCACTACAACCTAAAGGACACACTACAGGAGAGGGAAAACCCCAAAAAGCTAAGTCGGGCTTCTTAAATATTATGTTTAATCATATATTACAACTATATAAAAAAGATGTCTATGAAGTGTTTTGTCCTGATCCATTTCTTTAAAAACCTGTCTGAAAATGAGCTGATCAGATTTTGGCCACTTTGTGATGTCATCACGATGTGTTGTCTTGTGTAACCATTAGCCAATCAGCAACCAAGGTAACCTTATCACCTGAACCTCCTCTAGAGCTCCATTGAGTTCTTTGTAACCAAATGTCTCTCAGAGGGGCGTGGGGAGGGGCTCCTTGTTTTCATCTAAAGTAACAGACAGAGAATCAGCACTTTGGAAACAGGGCTGAAACAGAGGGGATTATGGGTAATGCTGCAACGATCTGCTTGGTGTTTGGAGCCAATCAGAGACAGGCTCTGTGTATATCTGATGACTATCCATCAATGAAAAACAGTATGATAGAGACCTTTAAGCCTCCTGTAGGTTCTGTGTTCTTGTGGTTCTGCTGTGACCCACGTCTCGCTCCCTGTGGGCAGAGGGAATTATTCACGCTCTCATCCTAAAGTAAACCCTGCTGCCGTAATCGTCCAAAGGGAAGCAGCCAGAGGAGTTGGTAAATCTCTGGAGCACGCACTCTGAACAGTGCCCGCATTGAACGAGGTGTATCCAGCGAGGGCAGATCTGCAACATCTGGAACACCTGCACAGGTTTTACCCGCGTTCACGCCATGAGACAGATCTGACATTCCTGCTATAAGCATTTCAGCCAATACATACTGGCTTGGGGAGTAACAGATTACATTTAAAGAGATAACGTAATCAGCATACAAGACAAAGTAACTGTTATATAGAAAATAGACGTATTCAGATTACTGGCACATTTAAAATAATTGGGGATTCCTATAGCAGGATTACAAAGTTAGAGCAACACTTAAAAGATCAAATCATGTTTGTGGTAAAAGGATCAGATGTTATCTCTTCGTTGCAGGCTGCACTGTTCTGAAGGATAACACTTTAAGCGTGAATACGCCTACTGCCTGAATCTGCTTTACGGTACGTCCACACAGCAGCTTTTCAAAAATCTTGAAAATCTTGGAGCTGGGCGTGTCTGACAGCTTGGGATGAATGTCCCGCCCCCGACATACAAAGCAAAAAACCCCGGGGATTTTATGCGAGCAATATATATATATATATATATATAAACTCCCCAAACAGGCGAAAACCTACCAGTTTCCCCCACTGTCTCTGCCACCTCCCTCCATGCTGGTTCCTCCGGTTTGTATCCCGGTAATAGTTCTGGTCGTAAAGAACCGGGTGATTTGCTACCGTAACTTCTCGTTTGGAATATGAGGAAATGAACTGCGGTCTGGCTCTCCCTGCTTACACGCAGTTTGATTGGCTTGCGCTTCTACTGTCAGATTTGCATAAACGTGTTTGATTGGCTGACGCTTCCAGCTCGGCTTCAAAAGTTGAACATTGCTCAACTTTTGAATCCTGGACATCCTGGAAATCTTCGCTTCGCTCCCCCACAATGCAGTTCGGCGAAAAGCGAGGCAAAGTGACGTCATCCCCATTCAAAGTCAACGGGCAGAGAAGCGTTAGAAGCGGTGGAAGATTCTTCTGAAGCTGCTGTGTGGGACGTACCGTTATAGTTACGCTGCAAATATAACAACTTTCCAAGAAGCTTAAAACACAATTGAAACAGCCAGGGACACTACGATGTGATGCACTCAGCTGAGGGCTTGTTGACGTTCGGGGATTATAAGGTTGGCCACAGTTCGCCTGTTTTATATGTGTTAGTATTTCGTGAGTACATTTGAAATGACCTGATTAGCTAGCTAGCTTACAGCAGACCTGCACAAGTATCGGATGGAGTTGTGTGAGCACATTGTTAAAATAAACCGCTAAAACATCTTAGGTAACTTTCCAACAACAGGGAAAGTCGAACAGTCCGTTTATCTTAGGAACCTTCCTAACGGAGTGAAATGACCCGGAGGTCCCTCAGTGGCAGCCATGATAAGAGCCGTTCCAATTCTCCAAATGAAAGGAAATGGAGGTTTCAAACTTCCTTTATAACCTCCTTTAGCTTAGGAACCACTGGACCTCCCTTGCCGAAAGGAGAGGAGAAAATGCTGCCCCACAATGCATTGCGGCCACAGCATTTGCCGTCACTCAACAGTCGGCCGTTCACGGAAACAACCGATTATGACGTAGAAATGATATCATGAAAGTTACGGTGCTTATTAAGCTTTTTAAAACGTATGTGGTCAGTTGCCAAAGTGCTTTGTTCTGAACGTTCATCAGTATTATAATCAAAGAGAGAAATATGAACGTTAGTTTTTACTGAAATGATCAAATAAAGTCAACATTTCAGTCTTCACTGAGCTGTGTGGAGTTTGTTCAACTTCTAAAAGATGTTTGAATGGTGATATACACAGTGATAGATGTTAAGGACTAACGTTCATAAAAAATACATCTGTATTGATTTTAAGATATTTTCATACATCATACGTATTGGGATCATTTGTATTAACATGGACCGGAGGGAGAGGGGTGACGAGCATAAGTTTCACTTTCCTTTTTTATTTCAATTCCAAACTTTGGTCATGAAGAATATGTTTCTCTGTTGTCCACGTTCACAAAGCAAAGCAGCAGCATCAGAGCACGGTGCAGAGTCTCTGGATGAGTTTCACAGTAGTTCCCTCGTTCTTATTGAACATCCATGTTGTAGTCCGCTGTAAAGAAAACTGTAGTTTCCATGGTTACCCCACAGCAGCAGACGCACATTCAGGACGTCCGCTGGCACATCAAAAACACGTCGGATAGTGAAAGTGCAGTCGATTCTCTAAAGTACCGCAGTCTCTTCTCCTAAGTCCTTTTGAATTCTCCTATCCACTATCCCTTAACCCCGTGACCTTTCACTCAGAGGTCAAGGAATAGGAGATAGGGTTAGAACCTAGGAGCTGATTTTTAAACTATCCGAACGCAACCAGGGACAGTTGGCCAACCTTCTGATCTCCGGTCCGAGCTGTGTGCGTCGCTTTTTAGTGTCCCCTTTGTGTTTTGAGCTTCTCGCAGTGGTCTTGTATTTACAGCGTTTCATTTGAGATGTTTTCACCGTCTCTAAAAGCTCGTCAGACGTTTGTGTTTATGATAAACAAGCTCCCCGTTCTGTTGACCAAACATCACTGGACAGCGTGTCGGTCCACGTTCTTGCAGCTGCATTTATTTCCTGGCTGGCAGAGATGGTGACGGTGGTTCCCGTTAGTCACGGAGAGTTGCTCTCTGCCTGGCGGAGGGTTCAGGACAGCAGCCGGATATCAAGTCTTTGGACATGCATTCACAAAGCTGAGGGCTTATTGCTCTCTGACTGTCTGCGTGCGTAACCACCTTTTCCTTTCATGGAGGAATAGAACGGTCGGCCTATACATGTTGTGTGAAAAGGGTTTATTGACATCAGTGGTGAAAAGTAACTATTTACTCAAGGACTGTACAAGTTGTAACGTATTTGAGTATTTCCATTCAATATTGCGTTATACTATACTTCTCCAATACATTTAAAACTTTACTCTGGTTACCTTTCAGATGGAAATGTGGCATTGATGCAACATAATGCATCTCTAAGAATAAAACCAGTGGGCTATGTCTTGAAAAAAATAAAACTATCCAATATATTGCAAAAAGTTGCAAATGTGTGTATACTGTACAAACTTGTTTTGTGTCTACAACAGTAACATGCTTCTTGATGCAACAATATTACAATCTAATAAGAGTTATTACTTTTACGAGTACATTTAGTTGAGTAAGTAGTAAGATTTTGAATGTAGGAATTTGACTCTTAATGGAGTATTTTGATATTCTTCTTCTTTCGTATAACGTTAGATGTCCAACTCGGTGTCGTGTAGCCATGCCCGCATCTCTGGTCCTAGGTCGAAGAGGCTGGCTTCCGAGGGTGGTCTATATAAGGGGAAGATGGTGATGATATGGACAGCGGTCTGCTCAGGGTCACCGCACTCGCATGCCGCACTGTCCGCCAAGCCCCACGTCTTCATCAAGGTTTTAAAGCGACCGACCCCAGTTCGTAGACGGTTCAGAGTGGTCCACTGCCGGCGCGGTAGGTCGTCTTCTCCAATGCTGAAGTCGAAGTATCTTGGAGTGCGTCTGGATCGGACATTGTCCTTTATATGTTGATATTAATATAATGGTACTTCGACTTAAGTAAAGCGTACTTCTTCCACCACTGATTGTTAAGTACATGGTGAACAACTTAATAAGATAAGTGATGAAGATGTAAAGATGGACGCTTATCAGTTTCAGTGTACCCAGAAGTTTTCTAAGCAGTTTACACGAGGGACTTTCTTCTGTCTGATTCTCCGGGCCACGGATGAACAGAGCTGTCTGGGCGAGAGCCAGATAAACAACTCACATGAAAGGTGAGGGGGTGCATTAAGCACATCGACTGACAAAGTGAGTTAACGTTGGAGTGGGCTTCAGCGTGAAACTGGCACTCGGAGGTCCTTCGTGCGAGACAAGCACTCCATCTGAAATTCATAAACACACACACATACAGGTTGAGAGGGTGGTGGGGAATAGAGGGCGACTTGGCATCTCTCTGTGCCCTGAGCCCCTAGTGTAACGCTCCAGCTTAAAGAGATAAGAGTTCTCACATCTCTGCAACATGGAGCCATGTGGGCTCACAGAAGGGATGTCAGTCAATTAATCATCTGTGTAAACAAGCATGACACACACACACACACACACACACACACACACACACACACACACGTGCAGCAACCCTCCCAACAGCGACACCAAGAGACCGATTAGAACAGTCATTGCTAAATCCTTTGGAGATTTGGTGAAGACAGTTTCTTTGTTGAATTATTCTTTACTTGGGGTTACATTATATTGAAAGTACAGTTTTGAAAATCATATCACTTTGGTGACCCGAGAATGACAAATTAAATACAGAACAAAATTAGTCAAATAAAATAAAAACGAAAAAGTACATAGGGGTTGTTTGAAATGACAAATATCCACACATGTACCTACTTAAACACACATACTTATATACATGTAACATATACACATCTATTTATATTAGGGCTGTCAAACGATTACAATTTTCAATCAGATTAATCACATTTCGAACTATGTCCAAAATATGCCATTTATTTATGTATATTGTTGTGGGAATGGAAAGATAAATGAAAGAAGGCGGATATATCCATTTAACATACAGTATCTATGTTTATTATAACATTTTTCTGTGTGTCAAAATGAACAACACACTCTCACTCCCTAAGCGTCCAATAGCGACGTTTGGTCAGTGTCCGTGGCGTCCAATTGTGACGCTCCTAGGCTCCTTCAGCATCATAAAGGGACGCAAATAGCTTTCAACTGATTGCAATGTATTCCCATCTGCGTCGGGATTTGACGCTCATGGAAGCACGGCATTCGTTTATGCCGGCTGCCCTTAAAGGCAATGTGAGCATCCATTCCCATTGGATAACGGAGAATTTTACACCCGGAAGTAAGTATTCCCCTTACTGTCGATTGATTTTACAGTGATATCTGCACTACTCATCGACTAAAAAACACCAGATTATCCTTGTTAATTACACAACATTGATTGGTTTAAATTGTGTGCAATGCTTTTGTATTTTTCCCCTTCGATTCGGAGAAACAAATATGTGTTCTGAGTAAAGGATGGCAGAAGACACTACACTACCCAGAATCCCCAGCTATCGTTTGGCCTACACCATGTGCTCTGTTTGACAAACCCCTTTTTTTTCACCATGCATTCCGATGGCTGGCGTCTATGTCACGTGATCTTCAAATTTCTCCCTGCAGAAAAAGAAAACATGGCCGAAATTCGTTTTATTCTCGGTAGAAAATGGCTATTTTAAAGTTAGTTTGGCCATTAAAATGCGTTTTGATGTCATTTGATGCGAGAAATATGAGTTTTTATTTCAGATGATGTGTGCAGTGGATGTACATGATCTTTAGTTTGCTAGTTATTACGAAGATTACTTCAGGAAATCGCGACGTTTTCATTGTTACCAAGGTGGTTGCTAGGGACGCTGCTATCGATATTATTTATGTTATGTTGTGTAACTGTTTAATGGTGTTATCTTTATTGCTACCCCCCTTCCCCGTCAATGTATAGTGTTGGTCCACAGCCTAAACATATTAGTTTAACAAAATCCGCATCTAAAGATAGCCTACGTTATTTCCCCTGTGCAATTCCAGTCTCACATCTCAGAGCACATCGTCATTAACAAATACCGGAAACAGACCAAAATAATAATAATACCTTATTCCGAGTGTACTTGCTTTTCTCTTTGAAAGTCATCACATAACGGCATTGTAATACACGGTTCGGCTGCATTACATATTACATATCTGCCGTAGTTCTGTATGTATAGCCCTGATGAGAAGACAAACATGAGGAACTGAAAACGTGACGTGGATCATAAATATATCAGCCATTAAACAACATCTTACATTTCTTTTCACACAATACGTCTCCTTGCAGTATCAACACTAATTCGGCTCACTTTTATATTTGATCCAATTGGTAGATAGGCTGTATTTACACCTTAAAGGTGCACAGATGATATAAAGAGACACCTGGTGGTTAAAGCATGTTATTGAATTTCAATATTTGTATTATTAGATATTAATACGATCCCTATAAAGTATATTCATTACTCGTTATTCTCTACTAATTGTTAATTAAAGACTGTATGTAATGACTATTTTGCACATCCTTTTCAAGATTTCAAGATTTTCTAAGGTTTATTGACATATCATATAGGCCTACACAACTGTGGTGTAGTTCTGCACTGAATGAAAAACTTGGGTTGCAGGTTCCTCAAGAGTGCATTACAAGACATCTATCAATATTTGTGCATACCTGCAGCAATGTTAACTATGTTGAAGCACTTATGTTAACTGATATTATACATAATGTATTATACTCTTATAAGATGATATTGAACAATCAAAAAATAAAGAACACAGAATTGTTGAATATAAAACACAGAATTGATGTGATTATACTAAATGATTTTCAAATAAACACAACTGCATATTTAACTGTTACACATGCTGATGTAATGCAAATGTTCCAACTTGTGATCAATAAAGTATATCTTATCTTAAGCTGATCGATGGCTACTGCCATATTTGCAAAATGTGCCTCTGAACCTTGACAAGTGCATGTTTCAGGCTTATCAATTAATGTAATGTAATGTTATCCCAGGGGTCACACACATAAGACCAGCTGTTAAATAAAGCTCTTCTGACCTTAGCTGGCATGTGGGTATATATATTAATACTGCCCATAATGGGCACAAGCAATTTTCACCCATTTATTAATTATATGTTTTAAATGTGAGTGTTTCCTGTCCCCTAAACCTCCAGGGATGTACACAGTTTAATACTGGCAACTTCTTATTTTGGGAAATACGAAAACGTCTTTTAAAACTACAACTCCCAGTAGAGACGTGCCATAGAGAACATATTGCGAAACAGAATAGCCAGCATGTGTAGTTCTGGGGACGGGGTGGGGGAGGGGGGACGCGGTGGACCCGTTCAAATCCAGTTTTGGACAGTCTGCCGTGGTTCCATCCCATTTCAAGTGCTGTTCGAGAATCGGCTTAACCCTCGGAGCACACTCTCCAATCACAGAGCTTGAGGACTATCACGGGGTTTGTCAAGAGCACATGGTGTAGTCCAAACGATAGCTGGGGATTCTGGGTAGTGTAGTGTCTTCTGCCATCCTTTACTCCTGGGAATGGACGCTCACATTACCTTTAAGGGCAGCCGACATAAACGAATGCCGTGCTTCCATGAGCGTCAAATCCCGACGCAGATGGGAATACATTGCAATCAGTTGAAAGCTATTTGCGTCCCTTTATGACGCTGAAGGAGCCTAGGAGCGTCACAATTGGACGCCACGGACACTGACCAAACGTCGCTATTGGACGCTTAGGGAGTGAGAGTGTGTTGAAATGAAAGACAACCTACACACCTATCAATCATCAAACCGTGGGGTCTTAATTCATTACGTGTTGATTTCTATCAACGGGGAGTACTTCAGGAAAGTCGACAGAGCAGCGGCTAGTGGAGTACTTCAGGAAAGTCGACAGAGTGCAAGTGGAGTACTTCGTGACCACGGAGTGTGAACGTTGTGATCAGCTGTTTTAGCGGAGTTCTCCAGTGATGGAGTCCCTCCGCAGGTTGGCGTAGTTTTGGAACAGTTCCGTTGTACAGACCGACGTTAACAGCAGCCCTGTCTGTGCACACGGAGACCGACTCTGTCGTCCGGTGATCTAACCGCCTTCTGGAAAAGCTTCACAAGTACGTCGGTACGCAAATGCGCTTTGTGACACAAGTGACGGTACGCATTTCAGATTACGCACATAACCTGCGTACCAGTTATGTGCACCCCTGTACCAGAGCCACATCATTACGATTATATGGCTCTGCCCTGTACTACAGCAAGAGTATTCTCAGTCGGGACTTCCTGCAACAACACCACGCCGTTATCAAAGATGTTCTATTGAGAAGTCGATCACTACGTGACAAAAGTTTTCAAAACCGTGGCTCCTGAAATCAGTCTTACTAACTGCTGTCTGTGCAATTTACTCCGCGCGAGTTGGCAGACTTTGTTTTGCTTACTTTAACATCATTGTTCATGGTGGGGCTAAGCCATTTCTTGGTATGGGTGTAGCCTACCCCAGCCATACCCTGGCGCTGCCACTGATGGCACGTATGGGGCGGGCCATTCTGCACATGCGTTAAATGCGTTAAATATTTTAACGCAATTAATTCAAAACATTAATTACCGCCGTCAACGTGATAATTTTGACAGGACTAATTTATATATGTACATGCATGTATAAACACATATACACATGCATTCACATACACATACACCTATATATGCTTACACACACACACACACCACACACACACACACACCCCACACACACACTACCATGTATACATCACTTCAGGGGACATTACATTGACTTACATGCATTTCCTGGAGACTTATCCTAACCTTAACCATAACCAACACATGCCTAACCCTAACCCTTACCCTAACCAAGTCAACACATCCTCACTCCCAGGTCGGCCTATGTTGACGTTATGTCAAGTCCCCTGCCGGCTTTTTCCAATGCAATGGGGGGGGCCTTAGCGTCCATTTTCAACGCATGGGGGGGGGGCTTAGCGTCCATTTTCAGCTTTCCGGGATGTCCATGTGCTTCTATGGACGCTCATGGAAGCACGGCATTCGTTTGTGTCAACTGCCCTTAAAGGCAATGAAGACACTACACTACCCAGAATCCCCAGCTATCGTTTGGACTACACCATGTGCTCTGTTTGACAAACCCTGTGATAGTCCTCAAGCTCTGTGATTGGAGAGTGTGCTCCGAGGGTTACCGAGCCTCGAACAGCACTTGAAATGGGATGGAACCACGGCAGACTGTTCAAAACTGGATTTGAACGGGTCCACCGCGTCCCCCCTCCCCCACCCCGTCCCCAGAACTACACATGCTGGCTATTCTGTTTCGCAACATGTTCTCTATGGCACGTCTCTACTGGGAGTTGTAGTTTTAAAAGACGTTTTCGTATTTCCCAAAATAAGAAGTTGCCTGTGTTAAACTGTGTACATCCCTGGAGGTTTAGGGGACAGGAAACACTCACATTTAAAACATATAATTAATAAATGGGTGAAAATTGCTTGTGCCCATAATGCGCAGTATTAATATATACGCACGCCAGCTATGGTCAGAAGAGCTTTATTTAACAGCTGGACTTATGTTTGTGACCCCTCTTGTTGTTAATTGATAACATTACATTACATTAATTGATAAGCCTGAAACATGCACTTGTCAAGGTTCAGAGGCACATTTTGAAAATATGGCAGTAGCCATCGATCAGCTTAAGATAAGATATACTTTATTGATCCCAAGTTGGAACATTTGCGTTACATCAGCATGTGTAACAGTTAAATATGCAGTGGTGTTTATTTGTAAATCATTTCGTATAATCACACACATTCTGTGTTTTATATTTAACAATTCTGTGTTCTTTATTTATTGATTGTTCAATACCTGACAAGGCCGGAGATGAAATATCTGCATACATCTTATAAGAGTATAATACATTATGTATAATATCAGTTCAAATAAGTGCTTCAACATCGTTAACATTGCTGGAGGTATGCACAAATATTGATAGATGTCTTGTAATGCACTATTGAGGAACCTGCAACCCAAGTTTTTCATTCAGTGCAGAACTACACCATAGTTGTGTAGGCCTATATGATATGTCAATAAACCTTAGAAAATCTTGAAATCTTGAACGGGATGTGCAAAATAGTCATTATATACAGTCTTTAATTAACTATTAGTAGAGAATAACGAGTAATGAATATACTTTATAGGGATCCTATTAATATCTAATAATAAAAATAATGAAATTCAATAACATGCTTTAACCACCAGGTGTCTCTTTATATCATCTGTGCACCTTTATGGTGTAAATACAGCCTATCTACCAATTGGATCAAATATAAAAGTGAGCCGAATTAGTGTTGATACTGCAAGGAGACGTATTGTGTGAAAAGAAATGTAAGATGTTGTTTAATGGCTGATATATTTATGATCCACGTCACGTTTTCAGTTCCTCATGTTTGTCTTCTCATCAGGGCTATAAATACAGAACTACGGCAGATATGTAATATTTAATGCAGCCGAACCGTGTATTACAATGCCGTTATGTGATGACTTTCAAAGAGAAAAGCAAGCACACTCGGAATAAGGTATTATTTTATTTTTTAAAAATATTTTCGGTCTGTTTCTGGTATTTGTTAATGACGATGTGCTCTGAGATGTGAGACTGGAATTGCACAGGGGAAAATAACGTATCTTTAGATGCGGATTTTGTTAAACTAATACGTTTGCGCTGTGGACCAACACTATACATTGACGGGGAAGGGGGTAGCAATAAAGATAACACCATTAAACAGTTACACAACATAACAGAAATAATATCGATAGCAGCGTCCCTAGCAACTACCTTGGTAACAATGAAAACATTGGACGCAATTTCCTGAAGTAATCTTCGTAATAACTAGCAAACTAAAGATCATGTACATCCACTGCACACATCATCTGAAATAACAACTCGTATTTCTCGCATCAAATGACATCAAAACGCATTTTAATGGCCAAACGATAGCTGGGGATTCTGGGTAGTGTAGTGTCTTCTGCCATCCTTGACTCCGAAAAAAGATGTGTTTCTCTGAATCGAAGGGGAAAAATACAAAAGCATTGCACACAATTTAAACCAATCAATGTTGTGTAATTAACAAGGATAATCTGGTGTTTTTTAGTCGATGAGTAGTGCAGATATCACTGTAAAATCAATCGTCAGTAAGGGGAATATTTACTTCCGGGTGTAAAATTCTCCGTTATCCAATGAGAATGGACGCTCTCATTGCCTTTAAGGGCAGTCGACACAAACGAATGCCGTGCTTCCATGAGCGTCCATAGAAGCACATGGACATCCCGGAAAGCTGAACATGGACGCTAAGGGCCCCCCCCCTTGCGTTGAAAATGGACGCTAAGGCCACCCCCCACTTGCGTTGGAAAAAGCCGGCAGGGGACTTGACATAACGTCAACATAGGCCGACCTGGGAGTGAGGATGTGTTGACCAAGTCTTCACCCTAAAATTAACGATACCCCTTATGGGGACATCCAATTTGTCCCCATAAGGGAGGCGAGTCCCCACACGTGACTGTGTAAATAGATTTAGGTCCCCACAAGTATAGTAATGCTAGGTCACACACACACACGCACACACACACATACACACACACACACACACACACACACACACACACACACACACACCCCCAGGTGGTGTATAGAAGCACAGTCAAACAAGAGATGGTCGTCTTGGTGAAGACAGTTCCATGAGAGACTGGTGGCACTCCGGAGCGCAGACATCTCTCAGTGCTCTGGCCTCAGCTGACCTTTTCTTTTGGCAGACTTAGTCCAGATTGTTGAGAGATTTGTCTGGGCTATGTGAGAGCTGCTTTTGCAGGTGCTATATTATTTCTGCAGAGCATCCTATTAACTCAGAATCCCCATCTCCTTCCAAAAATGTACTCTGTCCTCTTAATTTGTTTGGCCAAATAACTTTTAGGAGAAACATAATGAGGTTCCCAACTCCGGAGGGAAGTATCCTTCGCTGCTAAATGTTCTACTTTCCTTCTCCAGCAAGTCTTTAACGGTGCCTGTCTGCTGCTGTGGAAGCAGGGTCAGAACATTATTTCATACTTACGATGCATCTAATAAAATGACGCAAGAACATTAAAGGTCCCCTTTTTCATCAATATATTACAGGTCTCAGATATATCCAGAACATGTCTCTGATTGGCTCCAAACACCAAATAGATCATTGCAGCATTACCCATAATCCCCTCTGTTTCAGCCCTGTTTCCAAAGTGCTGATTCTCTGTCTGTTACTTTAGATGAAAATTAGGAGCCCCTCCCCACGCCCCTCTGAGAGACATTTGGTTACAAAGAATTCAATGGTGCTCTAGGAGGAGATTCAGGTGATAAGTACCTTGGTTGCTGATTGGCAAATGGCTACACAAGACAACACATCGTTATGACATCACAAAGTGGCCAAAATCTGATCAGCTCATTTTCAGACAGGTTTTTATAGAAATGGATCAAAAAGAGAGAGAATCTTTATTCCTGAAACTTTCAGAGTCTCTTTCCACAGAGGGGACACATGGTGATGTAGAAGAGACATGGAGAAGAGGGGACACATGTTGATGTAGAAGAGACATGAAGAAGAGGGGACACATGGTGATGTAGAAGAGACATGGAGAAGAGGGGACACATGTTGATGTAGAAGAGACATGAAGAAGAGGGGACACATGTTGATGTAGAAGAGACATGAAGAAGAGGGGACACATGTTGATGTAGAAGAGACATGAAGAAGAGGGGACACATGTTGATGTAGAAGAGACATGAAGAAGAGGGGACACATGTTGATGTAGAAGAGACATGAAGAAGAGGGGACACATGTTGATGTAGAAGAGACATGGAGAAGAGGGGACACATGTTGATGCAGAAGAGACATGAAGAAGAGGGGACACATGGTGATGTAGAAGAGACATGAAGAAGAGGGGACACATGTTGATGTAGAAGAGACATGAAGAAGAGGGGACACATGTTGATGTAGAAGACACATGAAGAAGAGGGGACACATGTTGATGTAGAAGAGACATGAAGAAGAGGGGACACATGGTGATGTAGAAGAGACATGAAGAAGAGGGGACACATGTTGATGTAGAAGAGACATGAAGAAGAGGGGACACATGTTGATGTAGAAGAGACATGAAGAAGAGGGGACACATGTTGATGTAGAAGAGACATGGAGAAGAGGGGACACATGTTGATGTAGAAGAGACATGAAGAAGAGGGGACACATGTTGATGTGGAAGAGACATGAACAAGTGGGTTTTGCATAATAGGTGACCTTTAAAGTTGTGGGGCAAACTACTACAAGAAACCTCTTTAATTTCTTCACATTGTTTTGGGATTGTCCTGGGTGGCATGTCGCCAAGTCTTTAGGGCAACCGATCATGGTTCATGGTTCAAGTCCCAATCAGACCAACATATGGAGTCTGGAAGAGGTGCCTTTGAGCAAGCCACCACATGTGCGTGGCCGGACACTGGCAGCTATTTCGCTCTGCCACCTCTTCATAAGTCTTCAGGCCCTGTTTGTTTAATTGTGAACATATTCCCAGAAGTGAAGAACTTTAATCTTTAAATACATTTGAATTGTAACGTAAACAACTACAGCATATTGATTGTTGGTCATTCGGGCATGCATTAGCATTGTGGTATTTGCCAGAACCTGTCTATTGACTGCTTACAAGTGATCAGACAAGTTACAAGTGATACAGTTTTTAGAAAGCTTCACGTTTTTGAGTGTAATCATGGACGAACTGCAGATTCCGCTTTCTCTCCCGCGGGGTTCGGGGATCTCCTGGAAGCTCAAAGAGGCCCTGACCATCCCAAAAGCCAGTAAAACGCTGACAGACTATCATGTTGGGATTTCAGTAGAAAGTGTCCATGTGCATGTGAGCGCACTCCCACAGCTGCTTGTCATTTGGACCTTAGCACGCATGGCCACCCGTTCTGAATAAAGTGGTTCTCCACCCTCCTCCCTCTGCTCCCCCGTGCACGTATCATGTAGTTTACAGTAAAGTGATATTCAACATGAGGGCCGTATTCTCCACTTCAAATCATGGCGTTTGATGAGTGTGATAATGCACCAGCTGAAGGGCCTTTCCCGTCTCCTTTCACTACTCATTTCCTCTCGGAGCAGCTGAAGAAGTGCACATCCAGGTGAAACGCTCAAACAGCTCCAATCACTCAGTCTTTACAACGGGAACGAGAGCCAGAGGCCTTTCATCCAAGAATCTCCATCATCGTCAGTGTTCCTGAATGACTTAACATAAGAATAACTCAACACAAATCAGTGCAAAGGTTTTTACCAAGTGGCAAAACGTCGGTTCCAACCAGTAAAGGCAATATGGAAGTGCCTTTAACTTGTATTCTTCCGAATGGACAGCAGGGGGCGACTGCTCTGGTTTCAAAGAGGTCGAATTGAATAGAAGTCTATGAGAAAATGACCCGACTTCTGATTGATTGATTAATTGATTGAAAGGTTTATTAACAGCTTGTATATTGGGTACAGTACAGTACAGCTCAAAAAATACAATTGTTAAGGGGATGCAGACCAGAGAAAGACTTTCGTCTTGTTTACATCAGGGTCCCCCATTTCCAATTCATCATATCATTTAAGACATATAAGACATATTTGACATACAGATGGCTTATTTACAATTTTCATTTTAGATTTCGTTCCAATACATCCTAACCGGACATTTAAGACATACCAAGTCTACAGATATACAGTTAGTAATATAGTCTAAAATGCGAGTATATACATAGATGGGGGGGGGAAGCTGTCCATTGTACAACCGGTTGAGATTTGTACCATTACCGGGGCAAGTTTTGCAATGCTCTCCCCGAAGGTGCTCTTTAAGAGAGGTTTTGAAGGTAAGTATAGTTTTACTTTCCTTTACAGTTGTGGGAAGAGCGTTCCACCTTGATGTGGCATAATTTCTCATCACGCTTCGGGAGTAACTCATTACATGTAACGGGATACAAGCAAAAATAAAACTGTATCTCTTATTAGTTACATAACAGGTACATTTCTAAAGATTGCGGATTGCTAGAAGTATCACAATGTTACAATACAAGATAAATAGAAAAATAAAGATCAATACATTATATGTAGGCTAGTTGTACTGCCTGAATGTTGTTTTTCATTTATCCAGGTTAATTCAATGTTCCTACGTCTCAGTGGATTTATTACCTCGTTGTAGAGATCAGTGTGTGGTCTCAATTGTTGTTTCGCTAATACAGCACATACCTGCCAACCCTCCCGATGTTGTCATGTTTCTACCGCCTACCGATTTAGCTGGCTTTCCCTACCGATTTTCAATCTTTCCAAATTCTGAAAAAATAAAAAATGACACACTCGCGTTTGTCTGTGATCGCATCATAAAAACGGTCCTCTGAGTTTCTGAAAGTGAAACAACGTGCAGAGGAAGGGCAGCGTTACCCCCGGGGCTGATGGGTAACTGCTCCCAAATGGAAAGGGTGGCATGTATGACAGCGTGATGCTCGTTGTGTAAATGATAGGCTATAGAATGCTTTAAGGTGTTGCTACCTGGTGAAGGACAGGTCGCTATAACAGTGTTGAACGGTTTTGGTGCTAGCTACAAAACAACCAGAAAAATACTCCAAGACCTGGGATGCTTTACGTTGCGTACATTTCCCGTCAGACTGTTTGCACTACTCTCAAAGTGGTAGCAAAAGTGATCAAATGTGCACGAGTGGAAAGATTCCTCCAAGAAAAGCACAACAACTACACATCCTGAGTGCGTTTTGCATATATCACTAAACCCAATGCGACCAACATCTTGTTCCATTTGGGCAGTCATTTGTATTCCTCGGGATTGAGAGAAACAGCATTTTCATCTCCCTGGTTCTACCTCACACACAGAAGATTGGCAATAAAGTTGACTTTGACTTCATAGTTCATCTTAATTCGGTCACATGTCAGGACTCCTCACCACCTGTGTGTCAGTGACCGTCCTGCTGCTGGTGGAGAGAACGCGCAGAACCATCAGATTGCAGAGGTGATGGAGCGGTAACAGGTTCTACACAGGTGAGCTGAGGTGTGTGTGTGTGTGTGTGTGTGTGTGTGTGTGTGTGTGTGTGTGTGTGTGTCAGGTGAAGGGTAGCGTGAAGAGAGCATAGCAGCACAGTAGATGACCCAGATAAGAGGATTATCAGTTTATAAAACATCTCACCGACACAGCTGGGCCGAGATCAAGAGGAGCCGTCAGCGGCACTGAGGGTAGCGTGATCAATCATGTGTGGATATTTACAGCATATCTTCATTAGGCTTCATCGCATACACACACTATCTCAGAGTCAGATCTAGTGGAGTTGCTTTCAGTTGTGTTCATCTCTATCGTCAAGCCAAAAGTCAAACATCAAAGTCCCGACAAAGATACACAAACAACA
Organism: Champsocephalus esox; assembly: GCA_036324585.1. NCBI lineage: Eukaryota > Metazoa > Chordata > Actinopteri > Perciformes > Channichthyidae > Champsocephalus > Champsocephalus esox. Next base: position 41,995,905 of record CM070495.1, read on the forward strand.
ACTTTGTTTATACCAGACAGCTAAAGAGTCGAAATTCTAAGATGTGCTTTCCAGCTTTAGAGGGTAAATAGATTTTGGGACAAACGATATGAGCTGTCTTGCCAAGAGTTAGATGAAAAGATTCGTCACTCTCAATCTATCATTCTACTTATGAGTTTATCGACTACATCTCCAGTTTCAAGTCTTCAGTACACATTCAGACGATGTCCTGCATTCGATTGACAGTCGCTCTTCTACAACTTGGCTTTGACGGCTGTTTCGAAAACAAGAGAGGGCTATTGCCATTAGCCGTGTCGATACATCAAGGAAGTTTCTCAATGTTTTTGCTAATTGGTGTAGCCGGTGGAGGGCAAATCCCTGAACATTTGTCGAGACATTTGCCAGTTTCTTTTCAACCAGGCACAGCTTGGCTCATAAGTAAAAATGTTAAACTATAATAAATACATAGATACACTTTTGTCGACTAAAGCTCTCTTGTTTTGCATTGGGTTGTAGTTAATGTCACACTTTCATGTCACTTGGCCAACATATGTAGCTTAAGGCTTCACTAATATTCAACAAACCAATGGAAGTGAGCCTATAGTGGCCAAACAGCAAATGTCCCTAGTGGCCAAACAGTGGTACTTCTACTTCTGTATTCATCAGGTGACGTCAATGGGCCCAGAAATACTACTTCACATTGACTCATATTGGGAAAGACATGCAATTGAATAAGCAGATAATACACATTTACTGGTATTATATTCTATAGTTATCCCATTTCTACTTCAGGCACCAACGTGCAACTTGTGTAGGAATTAATAGGGTTCCTCTAACGCTGTATCCAGTTGTTTTTATACATCCATGGTGTCGTCTAGGTCTATTGTTGCTCCAGGGGGTCGAGCCAGCACATTGTATAGTAGCTTGCTGCTAGCGCTTTGTGAGTGTGTTTGTAAATAGTTAAAAATACAATTTAAATGTTGATGTGATAAAAGAAACTCCATATCGGCTACAACCCGGCTCTTGGGCTGCAACAGCAATCTGGAAGTCGAGGGGTATGAATATATAACAATAACTTCCTACTTCATAACCTCTTTGCACACTGGTGTCTGTTCACATTGGTTGAAGACAGTAACTAAGTATATTCAGTACTGTACAAAAGTACAATCTGGGGAACAAGCTTGAATGACAATCGCAGATTTGATTGGGCGTCATTTGTCATAACAGAATATTTCTACTCAATACTGCTCGTCATACAGCTTTTTCTACATTAATTATTTGACCGTCTTTGTTACTTTTAGTTATTTAATTGCTCTTTTTACTGCAGTGTTAGTGTACAGTTTTATTAGTATGCTGCTGTGTTTATTGTATCTTTGTAACTCAACAAGTGTGTGTGTGTGTGTGTGTGCGTGTGCGTGTATGTGTGTGCGCGAGTGTGTGTGTGTGCGTGTCCTAGCATTACTATACTTGTGGGGACCTAAATCTCTTTACACAGTCACGTGTGGGGACTCGCCTCCCTTATGGGGACAAAATGGAGGTCCTCATAAGGGGGATCATTAATTTTAGGGTGAAGACTTGGTTAGGGTTAGGGTTAAGGGTTAGGGTTAGGCATGTGTTGGTTATGGTTAAGGTTAGGATAAGTCTCCAGGAAATGCATGTACGTCAATGTAATGTCCCCTGAAGTGATGTATACATGGTATGTGTGTGTGTGTGTGTGTGTGTGTGTGTGTGTGTGTGTGTGTGTGTGTGTGTGTGTGTGTGTGTGTGTGGCCTAGCATTACTATACTTGTGGGGACCTACATCTGTTTACACAGTCTCACCTCCCTTATGGGGACACATTGGAGGTCCCCATAAGGGGGATCATTAATTTTAGGGTGAAGACTGGGTTAGGTTTAGGATTAGGGTTTAGGGTTAGGCATGTGTTGGTTATGGTTAAGGTTAGGATAAGTCTCCAGGAAATGCATGTAAGTCAATGTAATGTCCCCTGAAGTGATGTATACATGGTGTGTGTGTGTGTGTGTGTGTGTGTGTGTGTGTGTGTGTGTGTGTGTGTGTGTGTGTGTGTGTGTGTGTGTGTGTAACATTACGTATGTTTGGCTTCGTATGATTTAGTCGTCTTGGATGGTTTACCCTCGCTGCGGCCTCTCCTGTCATCACTGAAGGCAGCACGGACGCAGAGAGGACGGGAACACTCGTGCGGACGGGAGGAACCGGTTCCAGTGAGGTTTTGCAGATCTCACGACACCACGCCCATTTTAATACGTTCCCATGAACATCGTTACGGTAATGACTTTCCCGAGGACTTCCTGGTCTCTGTCCAATCACGCAGCTCCATCCATGTTGACAGTAGGTCATGAGGCGGAGGGAAAGAATCACACGGATGCAGAAAGATGAATGAGACTCGATGACAGGCGTAATGGAATCATCACATGCAAAGAAAAGGATTTACACACAGTCCTGACAGAGTAGAATGAAAGCATGTGTGTGTGTGTGTGTGTGTGTGTGTGTGTGTGTGGCCCGTAAGAGGTCATATTTGGTTTCAAACATGTACACACATTATCTTTAAGGTAAAACGTATTTAAAATTCCTAACTCAGCTCTGTAAACCTTCAAGAGTGCACAGTAGTTTGTTTTTCTTCTGACTCCATGTCTTGACATCTGGCTCTGTGACTTCACAGTCTAAACGAAGCCAGCGCTTTGGTTTCCCTGCTGGGTTAAATTCACCACGCTTTGGGACCACGACACGCAGGGTCTTTCATGATACTGTCCAGCACCCATCCTTTCATCACTTGTTGTTGTCCTCTCTTGGATCCCATTCTCTATTCACTCTCTGTCTCCTTCCCAGCGACTGGAGAACGTACAGCACAGCCATTTGGTTTCTCTCACACGTTCACTTGTACTAACAGTAGTGATGTACAACTGTAACTAAGTCCAGTCAAGTGTGTGTGTAGCACTGAGTAAAGATTGTAGTGCCTCTGTTTTGATTATATTAGCATCTTTGTTTTGTGGTATACGTTTTGTAATGCAGTTTAGATTATCGATAAATAGCTTTAGGGTTAGACAGTTTTTAAAGTAGGTTTACATCCAAATCCAGTGCATATAGTACACAGTACGCAACATAGTTAAAAGAGAATGTGAATTATCGTGTGTTTCCAACCACTACTGTTGTGTGATATTGGATATTAGAGAGAGGGTATTTTAAATGCAAATAACCCAGAGTGTGGGAGAGGAACTCCCTCTGGAGCGATGTTATCCTTTGCAGACCATTTACATGCACACAAACCTATATAACACACCAGAGGGAAGGGAAAAGCCCACAAGCATAAAAGGGCCCTATAAAGAAATCTCTGCTAGTTTTGGTCATGTTCGTACCGTATACTTCTCAATGTTTTCCACACTAAACATAGCTGTTGCTGCTAAGGTGAAGTTTAATGGAATTAGTAAGACAGTAAAGGGAAACCCAAAACAATGTATTAAAGGTGGGGTAGGTACATTTGAGAAACCGGCTCGAGATACACTTGTTGTTATATTCCATGGAATGCTCTTAACATCCCGACAGCAATGAATATCTGAAGTGCTTTGACAACAAATCTCATCTGTGGAAGCTGTGGTATTGTAAAAAGCACGACCAAATCATCTGAGCCGGCTAAAGTAACTGGATGGCCTCCCTGCCTGTCAGCCTTCCATCGGGGCACAAGTTTACCTCGTGCCCTCATTGGTCATGTGCGCCTTTGTGTGTGTTGAAGGAGGGGCTCTGTAAGGAAGTAGCATATTTTCTCCGGTCGTGTATTTTCAAATTCTAGCGATCTCGAACCGGTTTCTCAAATGTACCTACCCCACCTTTAAATACACCAAAACTAAACTAAAACGTGATGTCTTTCACATTACACATTTGACCCATTTGTATAATGTATTTTCGTATATTACTGACAGCTTTATAATACAATCTCACTGCTACAAAATCTGTTAAAACATTGGATTTGTATAAATTAAATACGTATTAATTGTAGGGGGGAGTTAGACCTACAAAGAACAGTCATTACCACAGGATTATTATTATGCACAATCCACAGGCCTGGACTTAATATAAAGTCCTGAAGTCGGTGCAGTTCGGACTTTCGGGACAGCTGAAACATCGCAGAGGTGTTTTGGTGGGGAAATGTGATGTCTGAGAGCTGATTATTCATCATTCTGTTTGCTTTTTTAAACCAGAATAGCTGAACATTCCTGCATAATCCATCACGATACAGGAGAAACATCTTTATTAGCATACAGGCTCGATCTCTGAGCGTTCCTCCGCCCCTGGAATGCTCCCTAACACGGCGCTAATAAAACTAACTCTGTGAGTGTGTGAGTGTGTGTGTGTGTGTGTGTGTGTGTGGTGTGTGTGTGTGTGTGTGTGTGTGTGTGTGTGTGGTGTGTGTGTGTGTGTGTGTGTGTGTGTGTGTGTGTGAGAGAGAGAGAGAGAGAGGGTAATAAGAAATGTGTGTGTGGCGTAGCGCCCGCTGCTCTTTCAGGGCAGGATATTAGAGAGGTCTGGAACACCTCAACATGTATTAGCGGAGCTGGAGGCAGCAGTGATGCTGTTTGTTTGAACAATGACGGAGAGAGCAGTCAGCCGGAGCTTTGTTTCCAGATAGGGCAAAAGTACACTCATCCTTTACTCAAGAAGTACAGATACTCGTGTTTAAAAAGACTCTGGTAAAAGTAGAAGTACTGACTAAACAATAGGCACGCAATGACCACGCACCAACACACATTCAGACTAAAGGAACCAGCTGTTTGGGAAATGAGAGAAGTAGAAAGTACAGGTATTTGAGTTCAACATGTAAGAAGTAGAAAGTACAGGTATTTGAGTTCAACATGTGAGAAGTAGAAAGTACACGTATTTGAGTTCAACATGTAAGAAGTAGAAAGTACAGGTATTTGAGTTCAACATGTGAGAAGTAGAAAGTACACGTATTTGAGTTCAACATGTAAGAAGTAGAAAGTACAGGTATTTGTGTTCAAAATGTAAGAAGTAGAAAGTACAGGTATTTGAGTTCAACATGTGAGAAGTAGAAAGTACAGGTATTTGTGTTCAACATGTAAGAAGTAGAAAGCACAGGTATTTGAGTTCAACATGTAAGAAGTAGAAAGTACAGGTATTTGGGTTCAACATGTGAGAAGTAGAAAGCACAGGTATTTGGGTTCAACATGTAAGAAGTAGAAAGTACAGGTATTTGTGTTGAACATGTAAGAAGTAGAAAGTACAGGTATTTGTGTTCAACCTGTAAGAAGTAGAAAGTACAGGTATTTGTGTTCAACATGTAAGAAGTAGAAAGTACAGGTATTTGAGTTCAACATGTAAGAAGTAGAAAGTACAGCTATTAGTGTTCAACATGTAAGAAGCAGAAAGTACAGGTATTTGGGTTCAACATGTAAGAAGTAGAAAGTACAGGCATTTGTGTTCAACCTGTAAGAAGTAGAAAGTACAGGTATTTGGGTTCAACATGTAAGAAGTAGAAAGTACAGGTATTTGTGTTCAACATGTAAGAAGTAGAAAGTACAGGTATTTGGGTTCAACATGTAAGAAGTAGAAAGTACAGGTATTTGTGTTCAACATGTAAGAAGCAGAAAGTACAGGTATTTGGGTTCAACATGTAAGAAGTAGAAAGTACAGGTATTTGTGTTCAACATATAAGAAGTAGAAAGTACAGGTATTTGAGTTCAACATGTGAGAAGTAGAAAGTACAGGTATTTGTGTTCAAAATGTAAGAAGTAGAAAGTACAGGTATTTGGGTTCAACATGTAAGAAGTAGAAAGTACAGGTATTTGAGTTCAACATGTAAGAAGTCAAAGTAAAAAGTCGTCAGAAAAATAAGTAGTGGAGTAAAGTACTCATACCAGAAAAATGTACTTAAGTACAGTAACAAAGTATTTGTACTCCACTACTTCGCACCTCTGTTTCTTTCTAACATTTATTTCAAATCTTCAACCCTCATCCCCCCTTTTCCTTTTCTGTCCTTTGTCCAGTTCTCTTTATTTTCTTTTTGTCCCTCATACTGCTGATATGTATCTCCATTTCTGTCCTTAGTCTTTTCTTATTTCCTCTTGTTCTGTTGCTTCTTCCTCTTTCCATCTGTTTACCCCTTTGTTTTTATCGTTTATCCTCTCTCCATAATACTATTGTTTCTACCTATTTTCTTCTTTCCTTATCTCGTCCTTTCTCCCCTTCTTTTGTCTTCTCTTACCATATCTTCTACTTTCTTCACCTGTTTTTCCCCTCCTCTCCTCTAATCTATTCTCATTTCCTTCCATCTTCTGTCCTCTCCTTTTCTTTATCTTGCTGTCCACCACTGACGTTAAATTGACCGGACTTCTTTCTGTGGAATGATATGACTGCACATAGTCCCTTGATCCTCCTTAGCAATAGTCTGTTCTCCATAGCAACGGTCTGATAGCGAAAATTGACAACCTCTGGAAACCAATCAGAATCGCGTATTAAACTAACCTACTCATAAGTTGGAAATATGACAGTCCGCAAATCATTTAGTAAAGTAGTAAAGGGCAATACGATAATAGTAGATAGTTACAGTATTAGCAGAGCATTAAGCAACATAGAGACACATAGATATATTTTTGTTTTATTGGCTCAACTGCATGACAAACGCTGAAGTGATAACTCGATCTTCATGGTGAAACATCTGCGGTTGGGTATTTGGCGATCATGCCAGTAAAACCTAAACGCAATTAATAAATAGCTGTAAATTAAATCCTTATGGACAAAGAATGGGGTGTAAAGTTTGGTCAGCTGTCATATTAAAATGATTGGTATTCACTTTAAAAAACACACATTTATAAGTATGAATGTTATTGCATAATCTTAAGCTCTACTTTTAACCTTATTTAAAACAAAAACATTTGTGCTGCAAAATATTTGTTTTAGACATGTGTGAAACATTCTTGTTCGCTGTAGATCGGCTTACAGTAAATGTGGACAGTGTATGTGCCTGGTAATGTGCATGTTTTGTGTGTTAGTACATGTGCGTAAGAATGTGTGTGTGACAGCAAGAGTCCATTTGTGTTTAATTTACGTTGGGAGGGAAAGGGACCCAGACTGAGAGGCCTGTCATCGCTGGGAGAGGACCTCATCTCCATAATGGCTTCCAGTTGCTCGTAAAAAAACACTAAAGCATGGGAAACCAGGACAGGCCAGCGGCGATCAGAACCTCCTCTGATGGCCGGCTGGCAAACGCTGGTGTGTGTGTGTGTGTGTGTGTGTGTGTGTGTGTGTGTGTGTGTGTGTGTGTGTGTGTGTGTGTGTGTGTGTGTGTGTGTCTAAGTGTCAAGATGTTAGGGAGGCTGGTTATTTGGTCCCCATGAAAACCATTAGCCATTGAGGGAGTATTTCCTTTTGAAATGTTTTGGCATCATGTTGCATCTAACAACAGTGTTTGGGATTTGCAAAGATCACATTTGGTATTAACAATACATAAAGTTCATGGGTTATTTGTCAAACTTACAGTATACTTTTGTAAGGTTAAAGAAACCAATGTGGATTTACAGTGTCTTTGTATTGTATTTATTTACAGCAGCAGCCTTGAGATATTGATAACAGCAGCTTACTACATAGTTGTGGTAGTTGTTGTGGAGCCAGGTAGCCGCTTAGCCTCTGGCTTTATGACATGTCAGGTGTTCTTTTTTCATTAATGACCACCTTGTTAAACATTGTCCCGCTTATGACTAGGGTTGCAAAGGGGCGGAACATTTCCGGAAAGTTTCCATGGGAAGTTAAGCTGGGGAATTTTGGAAATATTCGATGCAAAATTAATCAAAAAAACATTATATTTCAACAGATAAGTAGAACAGAACAAGTTTTAATTATTTTATTGAACAATTATTTGTTTCATTGAAGAACGAAAACAGGAATGTTGAGTTAAATATGACTTATCTGTGCATGTGATGGAGGAATGCACAGTGCCTGTAGGGGTTTGGTCTCAATAGCCATGCAGTGAGCCGTGTGCTATGGCATGGATAGTCAAGTGTACTTGAATGGCATCTGTTTGTTTTAGTCAAGATTTTGCAAGAATATACTTTCCCCAACTATATTTAAGTTCCCTATGAAGAGCCAACCTTCAATTTACAAAATTCCCGTTAATTCCCGTTAATTCCCGTTAATTCCCGTTAATTCCCGTTAATTCCCGTTTATTCCAATGGAAACTTTCCATTTTTGAAAATTCCAAGAATTTTGCAGCCCTACTTATGACACCCATCATGAATCCAGAGTCTCTGCTCTTCACAAAAATAAAAATGTACATTCAAAACGTTTTCCATGTTGTTTTTCTGATGGAGAAAACTAATGTTTGTTGTCCAGAGCTGATGTTTAATGTACTGTACCGGACTTCTTCCTGCGGATTGATACGACTTAAGATCGTGCCTTGATCATCCTTAGCTAAGTTGGCGAGTATTAACAACCTCTGAATTGTCCAAATTGACCAATCAGAATCATCAGTCATCAACTAAGCTGAATGACTCAAACTGGTTTGCAGGTATTAGGTTGAGAAACTATTTGTTAATAAAGAAAAAAATCAACATTAATAAGTTAATGTTACAAAATGGAATAAACATTATAAATGATATATTATTTTTTACAGACTTTAAACACTAGCCTGTTCATATTTTAAAACAGCATCTACTGTGGTCTCCATGTACGAATACAGTATATAGTATGTCTGTACACATTCCATTGGGGCACTTTAGTCCTGATCCTTGTCAACAGATCTGTGTTTTATTGGGTGGAGAATCAGCAGTAAGGGCCTGCGGCTCTGCGGGCACTCATCATGCCAGCATAAACACCTCTGACGTGAACAAGCAATGTGGTGAATACTTGCATCAGTGTGTGCATAATTACACGTGCATGTGCATACAGTACATACGTGTGTTTTTTGAGGGTGTGTTGGGCTCTGATTGTGTAATCACTCAGTATTCAACATCAGATGTGCGCAACAAGATCATGTGTTTCTCTCTGACTGATGAGACAAGATATTCTGCTTTTCGAGAACAAGAAGAGAAACAAAAAATGAAAAAAACTAAATTCAAAATGAAGGAACAGTGCTTCAAACTTTGTTTTATCTAAGGCAAAGAGTTGGAGAGTAACGGATTACATGTTACAGAATGACGTAATCAGGATACAAAATAAGGTAACTGTATTCCCTTACAGCTACATAAAAAAAATCTGTTGATTGTAACATTTCCATACCTTGGGGATTATTAGCAGGATAGCAAAGTAAAAAACTAAATGCTTCATGAATGTCAGGTTTTTCTAGAAATACAAATCTTTAATCAGAGGACAGATTTTAGTTCCTAAATATTCTGTAACCCTATGTCAGCATGTATTTTAAATCCTGATTAAAACGCTGACGATTAAGCAGATTTGTTCCACATAGAAAATAAAGATTGTTATTTTAAAGGTCCCATGTCTTGCTTCTCCGGTTATTGCCCGTCCCCTTGTGTGTCATGAAGGTTTTTATGCATGTAAACGGTGTGCAGAGTCAAAACCCTCAAAGTACACCATGTAGGGAGTAAAACTCTAACACAGAAAATACCTCCCCAAAACGCCTCGTTGGAGATACGTCACTGTCCATTTGATTCTTCCGGGTACATCATGATGTCATGACTCATGTCGTCCCCGGAACGAAATGGACCAATCCGTGGAGCCGTTACGTTACGTCCGCGGAGCCGTTACGTCCGCGGAGCCGTTACGTCCGCGGAGCCGTTATGTCCGCGCAGCCGTTACGTTAAGCCCCCGCTGATTGGTCCAAATTGACCAATCCACGGACTTCCTCACACTCAGTGCAGGCAGCTCTGCTGATCTCTCCTCCCTGGCTGCAGGCTGATAACAGACAGTTGGGATCACGGCGAAAGTCTCTCTGCAGACCCATTCTCACAGCGTTTATCAACCTTTTTCTTTCCTCAATATCAAGCCACACTTATTGTTTTTACTTCGGCTGTGACTTTGTGTGTGCTCAGGGTGAGTTTGGCTGTGTTTCGCTGTGTATCGCTAAACAAGGAAATCACACCTCCAAGGAGCTCAGCACGATTGACAACGTCCCGACTGGTCCCGACCAATCGGAGCACACTGGGCTCACAGGGAGGGGGGGGCGGAGCTGCAACCAGCCGTTTAGTGGAGAGAGTGAATAGACATACTTTACAGAGATGCTGTATGCGAAACCAATGTGAGTTTGGAAAATTGCACAGTATAAATCTATTCTAGTCGACCACAACAATGTGACCTTTAAATGAACACTACTGGACCAGAGACAGGTGTATTTCAGTGAGACATTACAATATTTACAGTGATCTGTACAAGAGGCAGGAAGGTAAGAGAGGAAGATGTCAGAAATTAGTAGCTTCACAATGAAATATTTTGACCTGAGTATCAAATATGAAGGTTACTTTATTTTTGATACTCAGATTGGGTTACTGACTGAGTACTATTTGTAATTGTAACTTGTACATTATTAAAGTAACCCTCCCAACCCTGAAAGCACTATAGATATCACTGTTTAAACCTGGGAAAGGGTAAGGTTGAGAAATGTGGTTTTTTAAAAGCTAAAGAATTTTTTGAGAGACAAAAATGTATTGTATGTATAAAATAAAATCCGCCAACATCCCACACACATATCACATTTCCATATTTGATTGTATCGGCCTTTCGGATAATTTCTCAGCCTCTGGCTTTGGCAAAATGTGATGTAGCAGTGAAAGGTGTGCGAAATCTCCTTCTCAATCACAACCAGTCAAAACAACGAAACCAGACATGGAAACAAAATTCACTTTATCTTGCATCCATCTAACTATTCAAATACTGCAAACCTTCTGGGTCCAATTGACCCTCAGCAATATCATCGTATACAAAGTTAATGGAGATATTCCAAAGCGCGTCAGTTTCTCTCAGCATGGCCGGGACCTAGAATTAGGAACTTTTCAAGGGTTTGAAGAGGAGATTAACCAGTATATGAGCGAGTCAACTTGACCTGTAACATAATAGGAGGGTTAACTAGTGTTGGTCGCTGGCTGTGTGTTCAGCCTGAGTGTATTTCCCTGGGATATTGTCACATTCCTCTGAGTCTCCGGCCAACAGAATCTGTGGTCAGCCGCACACAGAGTTTTATTGTGGGAGAGTATTTTACAGGGTAAGAATGCCAATGAAGTGATTGAAATCATCTACACTTTGGACTATGGGATATGTGTGTGTGTGTGTGTGTGTGTGTGTGTGTGTGTGTGTGTGTGTGTGTGTGTGTGTGTGTGTGTGAGGTGCCTTCTTCTCAGCTGTGGACACATGTTTGATACATTACTTGATTTGGACCATAGACGTTTGCGTGTGGCAGACACAGATCAGAACTCTGTCAAATAACATCATCAGTACCTACGCCAACACCACATTTATATGTCTGTGTGTGTGTGTGTGTGTGTGCGTGTGTGTGTGTGTTTGTGTGTGTGTGTGTGTGTGTATGGTTGAGTAGATGGGTGGATCAGGACAAAGAGGGTTGATGCGTGACAGAATGATAGTATGATTTAGGGACAGAGTTATGAGGAATTTATAATAATTTGCCTTTGTATTCGACGGTTGTGTGTGTGTGTGTGTGTGTGTGTGTGTGTGTGTGTGTGTGTGTGAATACATTCTTTGGAAATCTCATCATTGACACCAAAAGGACAAAGCTTGTCTGTATCAAAACATTCTGTCTGTTCTACAATCAGGTTTTTTTAATTGGCTCCAGACAGAACAATGGACACTGATTCTGAAAAAAGATTGGGGGGCTTCCACTGACCAAAAGACACACAAACACAGATGCTCACATGTATACAAAATTACACGGGCAAAAACACGACACACATAAGTGGAAACACACTTGTTAACAGATCAACACACATGCATACACACACGGTTCATATAAAGACACAGAACCCGAAAAACACGATAATTCATAGAAACAAACATTGTCCTATATCTAACAAACAAACATTGATCAGGGGAAACGGTACTGCTAACATCGATACCCTCTTAATGTTACTTGGCTCTGGAAAGACGTCTTAGTTGAATCCTTTTTGGTCAATGTGGACATTCCCAAAGTCTGATATTAATCGGTAACAGACCGTTGCTAAGGAGAACAGACCGTTGCTAAGGAGAACAGACCGTTGCTACGGAGAACAGACCGTTGCTAAGGAGAACAGACCGTTTCTAAGGAGAACAGACCGTTGCTACGGAGAATCAGCAGTCATAGGAATCCATAGAAAGCTGTCCAGTCAATTTAACTTCAATTGTTGACAAACATTATTTTTCTCTATCAGAGAGAGCACGTAACTTTGCCTCCGGTAAGGAAAAAGAGAACAAGAGAAGGACATTAGTTGAGTAAGCAGCAGTAATACAAATAAAGAAAGTCAAAAAATAAAACATGGATGTCGAGTAGAACAGAGTGGTGTCATCATTAGTTAAAAGCTTTGCTAAAAAGGATGTTTGATTTAAAGGATGTCTTAGCTCAACGGCTATTAGATGGATTGCGATGGTATTTTTGTCAGAAGGTCAAATGGTTGATAATAAGTATCTTGTGAAATATCAACTGATAGAGTTGCAAAAAAAATACTTTAAAGATGTAACTGTTGGATGGATTAATGATAACATTATACCTCTGAAACATTGGCTCATTTACAGTATACCCGATAACTAAATGTCATGTCAGCTTTTCAGTTTACTTTGATTTGATATTTGACAGATTCCTTTCCTTTGAAAAACAACAACCCTGGGAGGACTTTAATATAAAACTGTATAACTTTGTGATTCCTATTATGTAATAAAGCCTGTTTTCATTTCATTTCAAACCTTTATTTATCCAGATTTGGGATCCTTTCTTGTAACAAATGTATTAAAGGACCACCAACAGAACATGGATTCATTTCAACGAGGCCCAATAGACACCTGATAGTAGATAATCAATACTTGAGACACCCAGTCCAGTGATGGGAGAGATCACTGGTGCCAATTTCCAAATGGCTTGTTGCTGTGGTTACCTCCCCCCAGTGGAGGGCATTGGGAAACTCCTAATGAGTTTCCAAAGCCAGAGACACTATATCACACACACACACACACACACACACACACACACACACACACACACACACACACACACGACGACACACACATCCCATGTATACATCACTTCAGGGGACATTACATTGACTTACATGCATTTCCTGGAGACTTATCCTAACCTTAACCATAACCAACACATGCCTAACCCTTACCCTAATCCTTACCCTAACCCTAAACCTAACCAAATCTTCACCCTAAAATTAATGATTCCCCTTATGGGGACCTCCAATGTGTCCCCATAAGGGAGGTGAGTCCCCACACGTGACTGTGTAAACAGATTTAGGTCCCCACAAGTATAGTAATGCTAGGCCACCACACACACACACACACACACCACACACACACACACACACACACACACACCACACACACGCCCTCACACACAGCCGTCTGTAGAGCCAGAGAGTGAATGAGATTTATTGTTATTGTGATAACCTGGGAGTCCAGCAGTGGTTGAATCCTGCCTGAATACCGCTGTTTAAGTGAGGCCTGATTTAAAGTGGGACTTCTGGGGGAGTTACACCCAAACACACACACACACACACACACACACACACACACACACACACACACACTTTGTCGAGGGTGTGTGTTTGCGCGGGAACGAGCACAGAGGTATTTATGAGGATCATTTCAAATCATCTGTCTTGAGTTGCATGCATGCCACCTCTGCTGAGATATGAGGGAGCGTGTGTGTGCCTGTAGGTTCACCGTAACGTCCCAGGGGGATCAGGTCTCTGAATGTCTAAACTAAGCAGGCAGCCATGACAAACATTAGCTATTGAATTATGAGCTGCCTGCTAGCTGCAGAGTATCTGTATCTGCTGTTCACGTGCACTTGAGTGTGTCTGTGTGTGGTTTGTGCACAATTATTGTTTCAGGTGAGTTCCATTCAGGGGTTTAGTATAAGGGGCCGAGTGCAGTGTAATATAATCAGATATTAAGAAATACTGTTATATGCCTTAGCAGCAGGGCTAGCTTTGTGCATTAGCAGGATGTGGGCTCCATTTGAACAGAATTATCCAATAAAAAACAAATATTTTCTTTTGTATTCAAATTATTCCTGTGTTTATGGAGGGGACTTTATCACATACAAGCATACTCAACAACACGATAGAAGAAAAGAAAAGCAAAGGCCTTCAGACATCAAGCTTGTGATTGTTTCTTATTGGTGACCGCTTGCGATCTAAAGGAATATACATCGTTAAGGAATGAATCACAAGCTTATGCACACAGATACTAACTATGGGCCATTTTTGATTTGCTCTCATTGTCCAACTTTGAATAGTCTCCTGGATGAGTCAGTCCATCTCTGCATCTCCTCCTTTGACTCCCCTGCAGTGATTTAGTAGCGGCTTGATAGGATCACGATAGTGTCTTACAGCCTTGTTAATGATGATAACCAGACATATAACAGCCCGTCTTATTACACTGACCTCATCCAAAGTTATAAAAGAGTCATCGTTATCATCTGTACTTGCTAAGGATATACAGAATGTGTGGTTTGCGAGCTCCTCGACCTTCGGGGCTCCTGTTAAAGTAATTAAAGTGTGTGAGTCAGACGGTAAGTCATGTATTTGTGTGATCTGATTGGACTGAAGTTGTACCTGGCAGAGACTCTGATTACAGAACGTAAGTGGAGGGGGTAGCACTTTCAGAGCATCTCCTGGAACAGATAAAGGAAATAATGTCTAAATGATTGGCATGCATTTTATTACCTTCTTAAATCAAGGGTACTCAGCTAGGGATGGAATGGATAATGAACATGTTACAGAGAAATTGGCTTTGGTTTCAAGCCTATCAAACCTAAATCAAAGTTGTATGTTTGCAATAAAATAAAATAAAGTTCAGTTGTTTGTCTTGGTGTTAGCCTTTTTGTTTTACTTTTTTGTACGCACCATGACATCAAGTCAGATTCCTCGTACGTGTCCACTTACCTGGTAATAAAGCTTTTGGGGTTGGTATTGATTTGGTCGAGATGCTTGTTGAACTTGGCAGATGGATTGGTCTGGCCTCTCAAGAGATGTGACTATTGTAAAAGACTGTTTGGGAGAAGAATAAACCGTACAAAAGATAATATACAAGTTATAGTGACTACAATAAAGAAGTGTAACACAAATGAAGAAACTCCTTTGCCAGGGTTTAAGGTTCGGAAGCTAAATATATATAGATGGAGATTGAAGTTTGATTGTCTCAGGAGAAATGTTGAAAAGGTTTGAGCGCCACAAACAACCTGCAAACCCTAGAGCGGCAATGATATTTCCATAGATTCCAGCCATCCATTTGACTGCATATCATGTAAACGCAGCCTAACCCAGTAGACTAAATCCATCTAAACAAGCTGTCTTTATTATCCTTATCATGCACTCTAAGCAAGCAAGTGTGAGTGAAATCAAATGGAAATGGTTGCCCTGTGTTTTGCCATTCAGATGAGGTATTCTGCCTGGCTTTATTGGTTCTGTGGTAGCTGCTGCACTAGAACATTGACCGTTATAAAGAACATTTTAATTATCCAGAATTCTTTATCTTGTTTATATTTGATATACTATTTTTCATTTTCATTTAGTTTGTAATTGTTAACTTTATTCCAATTTTTAAGTATTAGTATTTTAATGTTGAACACACTGGTCCTGTAACCAAATAATTTCCCAATTTGGGATTAATCTCTCTATCTATCTATCTATCTATCAATCTATCCATCTATCTCTATCTGTCCGTCCGTCCGTCTATCTAAATATCTATCTCTCTACCTATCTCTCTATCTATCTACCTACCTATCTATCCATCTATCCATCTATCTGTCTATCTCTCTATCTATCTCTCTACCTATCTCTTTATCTATCTACCTACCTATCTATTTCATTTCATTTTGTATTTGTCCCGCTCATGGTACGCAAAACCAAATGTACAACAATTGCCATAAAACATGACTCCACCATTGAGAGAAAAGGAGCAGGGAGAAGAATAACATCTTATGTGACCTGCCCCTTTCTAAAAAAAACAAATAAATACAAATAGATGGTCTGCCCTTCATAATAATAATAATATTTTTTTTTCCACAGACAAACATAACAGTATCTTAGGATACTAAGAGAAACACACACAAAAATACTTATTTCCCACTTGACGGTTAACAGAAAGAAACAAAACAACACCAAAACATCACATGTATAAGGAAAAGAAAAGTGCAACACCCTCATCTGAGTCCTACTGGAGAAGAAGGTGGAAAGCGACAAATGATGATAATAATAACAATAACAACAATAACAATGGCAATGGCAATGGGACCCGCAAATACAGAGGAGACATCACATCAAATACAGCAAAAACATGAAGGACCAGAGTACATAGACTTATTCACTTTCTTCTTCATATAGTCCCATCTTTCTTAATTTATACAACTTCTTTAACTGAAAAATACATATACAATTCTTTAGATCCTTGTGTTGAGAATTCCACAATTGTACACCAACTACCGAAATACACATTTGTTTAAGAGTAGTCCTTGCATAAGGATGCTTACAATTTAATTTCCTTCTGTGGTCTTCCTTGTCTGATCTAAAAACAAACAACTTTTATAAACATGCTGGTAACATTCTGCTTTTTGCCCTGTGCATTACTGATGATCAATCAATCAATGTTTATTTATATAGCCCAATATCACAAATGTTACATTTGTCTCAGTGGTCTTCACAGTGTGTACAGAATATCAGTATGACAATACGACACCCTCTGTCCTTAGACCCTCACATCGTACAAGGAAAAACTTCCAAAGAAAACCCAGTTTAAAGGGAAAAATGGGAGAAACCTCAGGGAGAGCAACAGAGGAGGGATCCCCTCTCCCAGGACGGACAGACGTGCAATAGATGCCGTGTGTAAATTGAAAAGATAATACATTTGCAACATAGGTAGTCCAAATGTTTGGAAATGCATGTGTGTATAATAGGAAGATGAATCCACGAGGATATCCATCCAGGACCTATGATCCAAGACCACAGCCACGACTCAAGATCCAGCGCTCGCGATCCAGGACACAGGACCGCAGGATCATCCATGACTCCGGATCCCAGCATATATAGACCCCAAAAAGAAAGACATTTGGGGAAGCTGGGTTAATCGGAACATGAGAGTACACGGGTATAGACAGAGAGAAGGAAGAAGTAAGATGTCCCCCGACAAACTAAGCCTATATCAGCAAAACTAGGGGCTGAATCTAATCAGCCCTAACTATAAGCTTTATCAAAAAGGGAAGGTCTTAAGCGCACTCTTAAAAACGGATAGGGTGTCTGCCGCCCGAACACAAACTGGAAGCTGATTCCACAAATGTGGAGCTTGATAAGAAAAGGCTCTGGCTCCCATTGTACTTTTAGAGACTCGAGGAACAACCAACAACCCTGCATTCTTGGAACGCAATGCCCTAGTAGGACAGTAGGGTATAATGAGTTCTTTAAGGTAAGATGGCGCCTGCCCATTAAGGGCTTTGTAGGCGAGAAGAAGAATTTTAAATTCTATCCTGTGTTCTATAGGGAGCCAGTGTAAGGCAGCCAGAACAGGAGTAATGTGGTCCCTTTTCCTAACTCTGGTTAGTACACGAGCCGCAGCATTTTGAATCAGCTGAAGCGACTTGATTGACTTCTTGGTACTCCCTGATAGTAAAGAGTTACAATAATCCAGCCTAGAAGTAACACATGCATGGACTAGTTTCTCTGCATCGTTTTGAGGCAAGATATGCCTGATTTTTGCAATGTTACGTAGATGGAAGTAGGCGGTCCTTGAAATTGATTTTATGTGGGCGTTAAAGGATAAATCCTGATCAAATATAACACCAAGATTCCTTACAGTCTCACTGGAGGCCAAATTAATGCCATCCATAGTTAGTATATCTTTCGATAATTTGTTTCGTAGATTCTTCGGGCCAAGTACAATAACTTCAGTTTTGGTCGTGTTTAACATCAAAAAGTTTAAGGTCATCCACGTTTTTAAGTCCTTAAGGCAGTCTTGAATTTTATTTAGATGATTAATTTCATCAGGCTTGATTGATAAATATAGTTGAGTATCATCCGCATAACAATGAAAGTTTACAGAATGATTCCTTATAATATTGCCTAACGGAAGCATATATAATGTGAACAAAATAGGTCCGAGCACTGAGCCCTGTGGCACTCCATGGCTAACTTTGGTTTGCGTGGAAGATTCATCGTTGACACGTACAAACTGAGAGCGTTCAGATAGATAGGACCTAAACCAGCCTAAAGCAGTTCCCTGTATGCCAACCAAGTGCTCTAGTCTTTGCAATAGGATATCATGGTCGATAGTATCAAATGCAGCACTGAGATCGAGCAAAACAAGAATAGAGACAAGTCCCTTGTCTGAGGCTATTAGAATATCATTTGTGACTTCAACCAGAGCTGTCTCTGTGCTATGATGTGTTCTAAAGCCAGACTGAAAATCTTCAAATAAATCATTGTTTTTTAAGTAATCACACAACTGTTTTGCGACCGCTTTCTCAAGAATTTTTGAGAGGAACGGAAGATTAGAAATAGGTCTATAGTTGGCTAAAACCTCTGGATCGAGGTTGTGCTTTTTAAGAAGCGGTTTTATCACTGCTACTTTGAATGATTGTGGAACATAGCCTGATAATAAAGACATATTCATAATATTTAATAAAGAAGTGCTAATTAATGGAAAAACTTCCTTCAACAGCTTAGTTGGAATTGGGTCTAACATGCACGTTGATGGTTTAGAAGAGAGAATCATTGAATGTAATTGTTCAAGGTTAATGGCTGAAAAGCATTCTAGTTTACTATCTAGTGTAATATTAGAACTTACGATTCCGGGAGCTGTTGATAACACTATACTGGTCGAAGGCAAGAGGTCATTTATTTTGTTTCTAAGAGTAACAATTTTATCGTTAAAAAAGCACATAAAATCATTGCTACTGAGTGCTATGGGAATAGAAGGCTCAATGGAGCTGTGGCTCTCTGTCAGCCTGGCTACAGTGCTGAAAAGAAATCTTGCATTATTCTTATTCTCATCTATTAATGAAGAGTAGTATGCTGCTCTCGCTTTACGCAGTGCTTTCTTATATTCATTGAGAGTAATATGCCAAATTAAACGAGATTCTTCAAGTTTAGTGGAACGCCATATCCTTTCAAGTTGTCTCGACTTTTGCTTTATTTTGCGGGTTTCGGCATTATGCCATGGAGCTAATCTATGTTGCTTTTATTTTCTTCTTTTTCAAAGGAGCAACAGAGTCTAATTTTATTCGCAGCGCATCTATAGCACTATCAACAACATGATCAATTTGGGGTGGTGTACATTTTGTATAAGTTTCCTCCCTTACATGCAGACATGCTATCGAGTTAAGTATTGGTGGAATCTCTTCCTTAAATGTGGCTATAGCACTAACAGATAGGTTTCTGCTGCAAGAGCTTTTGACTAATGCTTTGTAGTCTAGTAACAGTACTTCAAAAGTTACTAAGAAATGGTCGGATAAAGCAGGATTATGCGGTTCGACTAATAGTTGCTCAATTTCAATACCATAAGTCAGAACAAGGTCGAGAGTGTGATTATAACAGTGGGTTGGTTTATTTACACTCTGACAGAAACCAACAGAATCTAATATAGAGTTAAATGCAACAGTAAGGCTATTTTTATCATCGTCAACATGAATATTAAAGTCACCTACGATAATTACTTTGTCTGTTTTAAGAACCAAAGTTGATAAAAACTCAGAGATTCTGATAAGAATTCTGAATAAGGACCTGGTGCACGATACACTGTAACAAATAAGATTGGCTGCAAAGTTTTCCAGGTTGGATGCGTAAGACTAAAAACGAGGCTTTCAAAAGAGGGTATAATTACATTTTGGTTTAGTATTGATAAGTAAACTTGAGTCAAAGATTGCTGCAACTCCACCTCCTCGGCCCGTGCCTCGAGCAATATGAGTGTTGACATGGCTGGGTGGAGTGGCCTCATTTATGCTGACATATTCTTCATGTCTCAACCAAGTTTCAGTGAGACAGCATATATCAATATTATAATCTGATATTAAATCATTTACCAATATTGCTTTAGATGCTAGAGATCTTATGTTTAAGAGACCACATTTAATCTTCCTGTTTTGTTGCACTGTAGTAGTTGTTACATTTACTTTTATTAGGTTATTATGTATGACACCTCTATTAGGTTTTACCTTAAATTGTCCTTGGGCAGACACACACACCGCTAATATTGGGTATTTTATTGGGTTCGGGATTCCTATGGGTGACTGCCTAGGAGAGAGCGCAGAGAAGCGTGTAAGACTGCGACTCTGCCTCCTGGTCTCAACTCCAGTTTGTCATGGATTACGTCCACAAAGCCCTGAAATGTTTGCCGAAATGAGATCTGCACCTTTCAAAGTAGGGTGAATGCCGTCTCTCTTAATCAGACCAGGTTTTCCCCAGAAGGCTGTCCAATTATTTACGAAGCCCACATTGTTTGCTGGGCACCACCAAGACAACCAGCGCTGAAATGATGACATGCGGCTATACATGTCATCATTGATCAGATTGGGGAGGGGACCAGAGAAGATTACGGTGTCCGACATTGTTTTAGCATAACTACACACCGACTCCACATTAAGTTTGGTGCATTCTGATTGGCGTAAACGAACATCATTACCACCGACGTGAATAACAATCCTACCGTATTTGTGTTTATTTTTAGCCAGCAGTTTAAGATGCGCCTCAACGTCGCCCGCTCTGGCCCCCGGAATGCATGTGACTGTGGAGGCTTCGGTCTCTAAATTCACGTGTCTCATAATAGAGCTACCAATAACCAGAGTTGGCTTCTCAGCGGGTGTCTCGCTGAGTGGGGAATATCTGTTAGATACGTGAAAGGGTTGGTGGGGACCTGCGGGTTTCGCTTTATGCCCCTTCTGAACAGTCACCCAGCCTCCCTGCTGCTCGGGAGTTGCCGGGGGACGGCTAAGAGGAGCTACCTTTGGCCGGTCCGCACTGGCTAACATGGGCTTTACTTTAGCTGAGTTACTTTCTAAGATGCGGAGCCGGGCTTCTATGGCTATGATTCCCGCCTCCAACCTAACAACTATACTACATTTAACACATGTATCCTTACCAGTAAGGGAGGCCGGGAAGTAACCAAACATGAGACAGGAAGAGCAGGAAATAGCACCAGAGGGTGGGGAGAGAGCCATGGCTAGCTATCAAGCTAAAGTAGCTACCGTTAGCAAACCCGAAAAGAGTGTAGGCAACTGTGGAGTTACAGTCGCTAAGAGAAGGAGAGTTGTGAGTGCTTAAGCTGTAGTAACGTGTGATTACAACGTCAGGCAGTTGCCGTGATCAAGAGTTTTAAAACGATCGATTAAGTTTAAGTTAATAAGCTATCAGCAACAGAACAGACACACGGGATACCCGGAGATGACAACAACCGGAAGTTACAACGTGCAACGTGCTCACCGCAATAGGTTCCTCCACCAGAGTTATCGCAGTCTGCAGCTCAGCGATGTCTTTGAGTTTCAAGAGTCCTGACTTAAAAAACAATCTGTTGGTGTGTTCTCTTGAGTCAGCTTTATGAATTATTCGTACTGCCCTTTTCTGTAATATTGACAATGGCTTTATGTTGCTCATATACGTGTTGCCCCACACTTCTATACAATAAATGAAAAATGGCAAAATTAGTGAACAGAACAACATCCTCAATGCCTTGTAATCTAGCAAATACTTTGCCTTGCTTAGAACAGAAATATTCCTAGACACTTTGGTTTTAACATGTGCTATGTGTGATTTCCATGTCAGGTTTTCATCCAGCGTCACACCTAAGAATCGAAATTCAGAAACCCTTTCAATAAAAACTCCATCAATGGACATTGAAATGTTTTCATCTTTTTTTCTATTAGCAAAAACCATAAACTTCGTTTTATTCAAATAGGGTTAAACTTATTTTCATCAAATCATCTTTTAAGTTTGACCATTTCATGTCCAATACACTTTGCTAAAATGTTTAAATCATCTCCTGAACAAAATTAATTATGTGTCGTCGTTTCACATATGTCATTGATGTACAAAATAAAAAGTTTGGGCCCTAAAACCGAGCCCTGCGGGACACCACATTCTATGTTCATACACTCCAATGTACTATCAGCAAATTCTACATATTGTTGTCTGTTATCTAAATAACTTTTCAACCAATCTAGAACTACTCCTCTCACTCCGTATCTATGTAATTTCGAAATTAATAGGTAATGGTCTATGGTGTCAAATGTCTTTTTTAAGTCAATAAATACACCTATTGTGTATTTCTTTCTTTCTATAGCTGTTGTAATTTCTTCAGTAGAAGCTGCTGCGACCCCCAGCAGCTTCTACTGAAGCCTTCCGAGTAAATCGCCAGAACGCCGACACCTCCTCATCTCCACCGCTCCCATGTTTTATTTTGTGTTGCCATAAGTTAGTCTCTCTGCGTATGTGCGCTGGGCTAATGCTAATGCTAATAATGCTAATGCGAGGATAATAAAATGGCGGCTTCACAAAACTTTTTGGGAGTTTTACGGGGCGTGGTTTGCAATCCGCCCAGCCAATCAGACACAGGAACCTTTTTCTCCCACGAAAGTCCCTGCTCTCTAGCGGGACGGAAAAGGGTGTGAGAAGGTTCTCATTAACTCATTTGAGTTCTGGCTCTTTTTGGTGTGAACGCAACATTTCGGAACGATATCGAAACTAAAGTGGGAAAAGTACTGCGGTGTGAACGCGCCTTATCTATCTATCTATCTATCTTGTCCAAGTCTGGCAAAAAAAGGCCAATCCTTTGGTTGCAGCACATTTGTTCCACAACAACTGTTACAGTACGTCAGTCAGCGTTAAGTATTAGTGTTGTAACTTATTTTAATTAAGGCAGTACAAACATTTGTTTATTTGCCTCACCGGGGTTACTGGTGAAATGTTTGATAGGAAATGCTTTTAGTGCAAGTAGTGTCCTGCTCTTTCCCCTTCCTGTTATGATTTGGAAATGAATACGAGTATGTCGAGTGCATTTTCCCCGTCTTACTGTTCTTGTTGGTAACTGTCATTAATATAAAGTAAGTAGTTTGGACAAGACTCGCTTGGTTCTTCATTCGAAGCTTCTATTACACAACAATTAGATAGTATAGATTGCAGAGTACACCAACGTTTTGTGTGCTGTCTCGTTTGTTGGATTGATGCCTACTTGCTCCAGACTGATTGAGTTCTACGCTCATCGGGACGGCCAGTTTAAAAAAACGTGGAGTTAATTTGAGTTTATCCTGGAATTTGATGTAAAAGTGAGGGAAGTGCTTATTCATGGTGAAACTGCGAGAGTGCCTTGGCACCATCAGGCCTCTCTTCTGTCTCTGAAATATTAACGGCCTGTCGGGAATATCTGAAAGCTGGTTTGAGGAATGACTTCGCTTCATCCTAAGCTATATATTTTCACACCAGAGATTCATCTTTTCTCTTACATCTGTTCATGATGAGCCGTGTCGGCAGATACGGATAACTTCTCTGTGAACGTCTCTGCTTCCTTCATTTGCTGCCTAATTGGTCAGACAACCTTATGATCACAATACGATAATACTTTATTTGTCAGATCAAGTCTGAAATTTGACTTGCATTACAGCAGCTCCATGTCCAACATCAACAGACAAGTATCCAGACACAATACATGAAACACAAACAACAAACATTTAACACAATCAGTGAGAGAAAACATGCTCAAAGCGCCTTCAGCGTGCATCTGATCTGGGGTCAGCTCTGTGTTCACTGAGAGGTCAGTCTGATGCACAAAGGATGCTTCAGACTGACCTTATTGAATCGTGGGACCCTGCATCTCCGATTAGATGGTAGCAGTTCATACTCACTGTACTATCATCAAAGCTGTGATAATGTGTCAATTGTACAACTTTACCAAAACGACTTGAAAGTGTTGCAGAGGCAGATTCAACCCTTAAATGGGCAATCGCATATACATATTATTTAAGATGAATTAATTGGTGTTTTATACATTACACCCATATTACATTGTTAGTATACCATGATGACACTATATACACCCTATTACACCAGTGTTCAAATGTTATTACAGCCTTAATACACTGCTATTAGACCAATATGCCCATGAAAATATATAAAAGAATATTATACTGTAATCACACCCATATTCTACCATGTTACACTGTTATTACACCCATAAAACACCCATGTAACACCATATTACACCAATATTACACCCATTTTACACATGGACACAGCCTGTCAAATGACTTCATCCCAAAGGATACAGAAACCATTTAAGGGTTAAACATTTAAAGTCAAATGGATCATTTTGTGTCCAACTACGCTCGAAGTTACAAGAATAAAAAACACTCAGAAACACTAGTTTTACCGCTCGCTGCAAATCATTGGTTTATCATCCTGACAGAATGAAAAGTAAACACAGGTATATGACAACAGCTGTGTGATATATTTGGATATTCAAAATGAGTGATTGCAGACGCAGTTAGAGAGGACTTCTTTATTCCAGGCAGAAGCACAGTGGATGTTTTCAGTGGATTGTGCTCAGCTGTGTTTCCTCCTGCTCTCTGGCAGAGGATCACAGACCTCACAGCTGGCAGCGCGATACCTTCACTCACTATTTCAATCTTTCCACAGACACATGGACTTAGCGTTGACCTTGTGCGCTTCTCCAAACCACATTTGTATAATAATAAAAAGGATACTTTGCAAATAGACTGGCTTTATTTATCCGACTTTGAAGGCGTTTTATAAATAAAATATGACACGACCATGAGAATTGGTTTTGAGTCCAAATCTGTTTCCCCATACCAGGACCGAACCGTATGCCCAATCCCGACTTCATATCTCACACCCTAACCTGTTCCAGCTACTGTATATCTGCTCTGCTCGATACCCAAGCAGGGTGGAGTCTGTTCAATAGTGATACTGATGCGTATCTTGGGGTGATTGATTTTGTTCCACCCCTAAAGCCATGTTGTGACTCCTGATGGCAGAACAGTAGAGCAGAACAGAAAGGTCAGACTGTCTGAGAAACACTCTATGTTTTCTGCATGTTCAGAGAAGACGAGATGAGATACACCTTGATTGATCCCCTCAGGGAAACGCAGGTGTCTCAGTAATCAGTAATAGGACATATAGTAGTTCAAACAAGGATAGATGGGATAACACATTCAAATCAAAGTCACAGTATAGATTTAATCAACATTTTTATATCTATATATAGACATTAACCTATGGTCATGAAGGATGGGTCATGACCGAAAGAACGAGATCGCGGATACAAGCGGCCGAGATGGGTTTCCTCCGCCGGGTGGCTGGCGTCTCCCTTAGGGATAAGGTGAGAAGTTCGGTCATCAGGGAGGGACTCGGATTTGAGCCGCTCCTCCTTCGCGTCGAAAGCAGCCAGTTGAGGTGGTTCGGGCACCTAGTTAGGATGCCACCTGGGCGCCTCCCTAGGGAGGTGTTCCAGGCAGAAGAGACCAAGGGGTAGACCTAGGACCAGGTGGAGGGATTACATCTCTTCGCTGGCCTGGGAGCGCCTTGGGACCCCCCCAGTCAGAGCTGGTTGATGAGGGGAAAGGAAAGTTTGGGGCTCTCTGCTGGAACTGCTACCCCTGAGACCCGACCACGGATACGCGGGAGAAGATGGATGGAAGATGGATATTAATAATTATGAATATGATCAAAATATGTACATGTAAATGTAGAAAATGCAAGTCCCGATAAGTACAGTTTAAGTAAAAGGTATGGTATATGATGTTAACTGTCTCAGTTGTTATGAGGGGGTCAAGCCTTTATAAAACAATATCTAATCCATATTAGGATTTCCAGTTATTACTATCCCCCAAAAAATGCAACAAAAAAAAAGGAATAATTCATTTTACTGTGCGTTATAAAATCTCATAGAACTGATCATGTAACTAAATATGATTTTGTTTTTGGTACATTGATAAAATAACCTACATTATCTGTCTTCTGTCAATGTAGTTGGACACATTGGACGTGTACTTGAACACACCTCGGTAAACATCACATTCAAGGACTTTCAGGCAATATGTGTTCAAGTGCAAGGACCAAGTGCAAGTTTGAGACATTGGTCAAAGTGAATTACTGCTAAAGACTTTCTGATTTCACAGGAAAGAAAAAGTGACCACAAATTATATTGAAGCAAACATTTTCATGAATTACTTCTTTCAAATTCTGGAACTTTCAAGGATTCAAAGGACTCGTAGGAACCGACATGATCTCAACCTGATCAACTGCTACTCCCCAAGAAGCATGTTTTCAACCAACTTTCACAGCATGGTGGCTCTCTCTCTCTCTCTCTCTCTCTCTCTCTCTCTCTCTCTCTCCCTCTCTCTCTGCCTCTCTCTCTCTCTGCCTCTCTCTCCTTCTCTCTCTCTCTCTCTCTCTCTCTCTCTCTCTGTCTCTCTCTCTCTCTCTCTCCCTCCCTCTCTCTCTCTCTCTCTCTCTCCCTCTCTCTCTGCTCTCTCTCTCTCTCTCTCCCTCTCCCTCTCTCTCTCTCTCTCTCTCTCTCTCTCTCCCTCTCTCTCTACTCTCTCTCCCTCTCTCTCTGCCTCTCTCTCTCTCTCCCCTCTCCTTCTCTCTCTCTCTCTCCCTCCCTCTCTCCCTCTCCCCCTCTCTCTGCCTCTCTCTTTCCGTGGCGATACGTTCAGAGCTCTGATGGATGGGAGGTTTGTATGAATGACTGTCTCTATGTATCGAAGGTGGGGGACACAGACGCTGTGTTGTTGGGACAGGACTTACACCATGACCCCGTGACCCCCGCATCTCACACACACAATTTCATGTTGTTCCATAATGAGTGTGTCCCTTTCACCTGACCACTCACACACTGATGCAAACACACATGTGGTGATCAGTCACCGTGTCTCTGCTGGCTGTAATGAGAGCGAGTGACGTTGATAAGTCAGCTGTAATGACTGCCGAGAACCCATTTCTCATTCGAGGGCCTCTTTACAGGCTTCCTTTGTTTGTTGCTTGTTTTTCTTTGCTATTTATTTTTCCACCGTATTAGTTAGTTTGGCACTGATGGAGATCATACTAAGAAATTCAGATAGATTTTAACATATATATATCACAATTACCACAATTCAAGTTCTGGTACCTGTGCCAATTCAACACTGTTATATTTAAATAAATTACATTAACAGCAAATGAACACGTTTCAAAGTAAATCGACTTTTGTAAAGATTTTTTAGGGCAACAATTTCAAAATGAATTTCAATCACCGAAAGCCAAATCAAAGACAACGTTATTGCAATTTAACTTTTTTACTTTAAAAAACAAGTTATAAGGTTTTATACCCAGTAATAACAAGAAGTCATGACATCACTAATACAAAGTTCTAATATGTAAAGTTTTTAAACAAAGGCAATGGTGGCGAAGTCGATAGGGACTTGGCAACTGGAAGGTCACCAGTTCAAGTCCCGGCAAGGGCTACTGAGGTGTCCCTGAGCAAGGCACCGTTCCCCACACTGCTCCCCGGGCGCCGTTCAAAATGGCAGCACACTGCTCCTAACACTAGGGTGGGTCAGATGCAGAGAAACAATTTCCCCACGGGCGATTAAATAAAGTATATCAAATCAAAACATGAATTTGCTCCTCAGAATAAAAAGTAATCGCTTCTGTGATCCCTGACTTTCCTACTATACTCCATTGTTTATTTATTTAAATATCGTCCCACAGACGGTTCATTTACATTCTGTATTCGACCCATAGTGTCAGGATATATAATAATAAAGGTTCAAAGTAGAGCAGACCATACTATGGAAAAGCAGCAATAGTATTTTTTCCCCCGATGTTCCACAGTCAGTATTTCCGATAACTTTGCTTCTTCTAATTGATCCAATATTCAACATATAAAGAAAAAGCATAATCTAAAGCCTCAAATATCTGATTCAAACCATCTGTGTGAGACAAATGAACACTTTAGATACACATTTTAACAGTACTCACAACAACTCCGCAACAACTTCCTCTTCACCTGTTGCACTTGTCATTTCAACGTTAAAAACAATAAAACGGCATGAATTGCTTCGTCGCATTCATCTAGATCCTCTGTCTCGAGCCAGTTAACTAGCGGGCCTTCTAGAAAACCCTGGAACCGAGGGGAACTCTGAAAGAACACGCCCATTGGCTACAAATCAATATCTGATTGGTTGATCAAACTGTCAGTCCAAACGTACGCTCTCATTCAGTGCAACGGCCAGGGCGTTCGATCAAGGATGTAGAATACCTTGAAGGATATTCGACCCAGAGACCCAGAACACGATCTGATTGGTTGCTTTCTTTTCTACTGAAATGCGTCGTGCATGATCAGAGAAGGACAAACAAATCAACGTAACACTGTAATATTACAGATCAACAACACGGATACCATTCTCATTTATTCATTTTTTATACATACATTTTATTTATATAATTAAATCGATTTTTTGTTTGTTTTATCTGAGTGTTCCAGGTTTTTCTCTGAATACCTTGAAGGCCCTGACGGTTCGCCACTGCATTTGAATAATTAGAATGACCTGAAATTAACCATTGTTGGTTTAAATGTTCTTAAAGAGTATGCCGATCTCCCTTTTTTTTTGTAGAGGGATCAATATATTTGATTTATACTGCAGCAAGCCAACAGAAGTCGTTCAAGATATTGATGCAACTGTAATGTATGATACTATCGAGATACATTTCTGTCATTTCTATTGGCTTTTTCTTTTATGAGAGTCTATAGCAGACAAATTACGGGCCATTTTATAACGGCCCTCAGCAGATTGTAAAAGTATAATGGAATATGGCCACAAAGGAAACTTGTACTTGTCTTATATTGTACTTCTTGAATATATATGTAAACATACATTACTCAGTAGTATTCATGTGTTAATAAGTCCACTTTTCAATAAATTCAGTCAATTAAGGTTTAAAACAATTTCTAACAAATCTAAATTGATAAGAAAAAAGTCCAATGACTTATTTGCATAACAACCTTGAAATCTACCCTTCATATTTCCTCTTACCCTATGGAGAGCTGTGATGTAGGCGTTTTTTTAATAAAGCATTTTTAAGTAGCTTAATGTACCAACACTTGATTGATTATGCTAACTTATAACTTAACTTGTTGGGCAATATACCTCTGAGTGGCCCAGCCCTTCGTACATCATTCTGTATGTGGCCCTCGTGAACAAAGTGTGGCCACCCCTGATCTAGAGCAATAAGAACACACATAATGTATGTTTTGAGTTGTTGCTATTGAGCATATAGGACTAATAACATTGAAATGTACATGCATATTATATAATATATAATTGACAGCTCGTCGAAAGGGTTATCAGTTAGAGTATAGCAGTAGCAGAATAACTTTCGCATTCCTGCAGTTCACTCAGAAACACTATTAAAAGTTATTGCAGAACATTTGGCAGACACATATTTTGGCAGTAGTGACACAAACAAGAAGTTGGCTCCCTCTCCATAAAGCTTTCAATCATGATCAGCGTTGCTCCGTGGCTAGACAAGACCTCATTGTATGTGTAATGTACTCAGCTTAATGCACTTGCCTAAAATTGTTGAGCTACTTTAATTACTGCTTTGCCTATCGTTCTCTTGCCGCAGAATTGCTTGTTTTTCTGTCATTCACTCTGTCTTAAAACGAGGACATGCCAGTTTACTCTGTGAGGAGATTTTCTTGATGGTGTTTGGCTGGAAAGTAAAACAATAAGGTGACATTTTAAAAACACAATGGTAAACTTTATTCCTATATGAAATCCCAATCTCTTAAACTTAACCTGTTAAGCCCTGAGCCTGTTTGTCAGGTCTCAGGCTCCAAAATGACATTCTCAGAACAAATTACTATATCTTCTATGTTTTGAAGCGATGAAAAACCTGTGAGTTGGATGTAGAAAAGACAGAATCAATATAGATTTATTTTATTTTAAAGTAAATTCAGATTGAAGATAGTAAAAAAATGTAAATTATAGTGTCCGTCATTACTTATAGTGAAAACCACCCTTGAATGATGGGATCGGAGACTAAAAGCTTTATGAATCCAAACAATAACATATAAGAAGTACCCTGTATCAAGATTGATGCAAAACAAGTGACCTTTGACCTTTTTGGAGAGATTTAGAAAAAAAAACCCACCTTTGGGGTCATTTGGGTGGATTTGGGTGGATTTGCCGTTTCTCTGGAACCCATTGGTCGATTTTGATGATTGACACCTCTTGTGAACCGTTAGAGCCAATAGAATCGAAGGGGAAGTTCCTAAATCCACCTACACGTTACCATGAAGAGTGAGAGCGATGCGCACGCAGTTTTCCCAAACCTAAAGCTACGTTACGCTCTGAAAACTGAAAACTACGCTTTTTTGCCATAAATATGATGATGGATTATCAGAAATCATTTCAAAGTGACACAGAGACATTGAATTAACCTTCAGCAGCGTTTTATGCGTTTTCATGCAATTGAACACAACTTTTGATCAGAAAACAGCAACGGTAAGACATTTGCCGTTTTGGTCCAGTAAAGCTACGTTGTGTGATGTCTGGGTTTGCGAGTTCTGATCGATCAGTGACGATACTTATACCCCTAGAATCTGTGGAATTTCAGCTTGCTAGCTGATATCTTGTTTGTGCAGATCCGATAAGTAATAAAGTATTTATACCGTGAGTTCGATGCGAAGTGAGTTGTGCTAATTCAGAGGCTCGGCGTTAGAGTTGTGTTTCGTTGAAAATGGTTCATATCGTCAGTTAGCTGAGTTTCTTCCCGTTAAGTTGGTATGACACATTCATAAGTTGTTAAATGTTAAGAAGCCCTGAGACACAGTTTCGTGAAAAAAACCGGTTAAGGTAAAACATCACAACGAGCATTAAGGGCTCCCTCGATAAAAAACAAAGAGACTTCCCCTTTGGTTTATTGCAGAAAATAAGCTTTTTGGCCAACACATGTTTAACATCCGGTCACACATTATGCAAAATGCTCTTTTTGATGTCTTTCATACTTAAATATGTGTCAGGGAACTCACAAAGTGTAAGAAAATAAAACCCTCTCTCTTTTCCTCCGTAGTCACATCTCTAAAAACGGGGGTACAAAGAGCTGATCAGGATTTGCTGCGGACTTGATCAACCAATCAATGTTTATTTATACAGCCCAATATCACAAATGTTACATTTGTCTCAGTGGTCTTCACAGTTTGTACAGAATATCAGTATGACAATACGACACCCTCTGTCCTTAGACCCTCTGTCCTTAGACCCTCTGTCCTTAGACCCTCACATCGTACAAGGAAAAACTTCCGAAGAAAACCCAGTTTAAGGGGAACATGGGAGAAACCTTAGGGAGAGCAACAGAGGAGGGATCCCTCTCCCAGGACGGACAGACGTGCAATGCTACATTTTATCCTGTGTTCTGGAAGTCAGTGTAAGGCAGCCAGAAATGGGGCGAAGGCTACGAGCTAGTTCAGGCAGTCAACTCGAGCACTTATGCTGCATTCATACATAACGCCCCTTGCCGCTCTACAACCAACCAAACACAGTCTCCTTAATATGCCGCTCTATTTAACCTGCCAGATCTCTCCATGCATTGCTTGCTGCTGCTGTTGCTGCACTTCCTCGTCGCTGCTGCTCGCCTGCCCCAGCTCCACCCCAGCTCCCACCCCAGCTTCCACCTCAGCTTCAACCCCAGCTTCCACCTCAGCTTCAACCCCAGCTTCCACCCCAGCTTCCACTTCAGCTTCCACCCCAGCTTCCACCCAGCTTCCACCTCAGCTTCAACCCCAGCTTCCACCCCAGCTTCCACCCCAGCTTCCACCCAGCTTCCACCCCAGCTTCCACCCAGCTTCCACCCCAGCTTCCACCCCAGCTTCCACCCAGCTTCCACCCCAGCTTCCACCCCAGCTTCCACCCCAGCTTCCACCCAGCTTCCACCCCAGCTTCCACCCCAGCTTCCACCTCAGCTTCCACCCCAGCTTCCACCCCAGCTTCCACCCCAGCTTCCACCCAGCTTCCACCCCAGCTTCCACCCCTGCTTCCACCCCAGCTTCCACCTCAGCTTCCACCCAGCTTCCACCCCAGCTTCCACCCCAGCTTCCACCTCAGCTTCCACCCAGCTTCCACCCCAGCTTCCACCCCAGCTTCCACCTCAGCTTCCACCCAGCTTTCACCCCAGCTTCTACCTCAGCTTCCA
>CM070495.1:42033237-42110737 GCA_036324585.1 Champsocephalus esox
ATGCTAATATCATCCATACGAGCATCCTAGCGAGCTAAATGTGAGCGGTGTTTTCTCAGCTGCTGTGGTTTTGAATGCTAACCACAATGCTAACCACTAAATATGGACCTGTTGCTGCACAACAAAGGACCGCTTGAATGTGGACCCATTTCTCTCTACTTGTTCTTGGTTTTGAACTAACCTTTGACTACAAATATTCAATAAACTCTCGCATTTTATCATTCAAAGCATTAGTCACTACATCCATTTGTATTGTCTCTCGCAGGCGCCAGCTAATTTGCTACTGGACCCATTGGCCCAATATCTTTTGTGTTCATTTACGATGTCAATGACCTGTCTTGGTGGCAGTGGTTCACACATTTTGAAAAACATATTTATGGACTGGTTTATGCCATAATTGACTGCTGACTGCTAAATCCTCTTAAATGCCCGTTAGGGGCCTTAAGAGATCAACAACTGCTTTGGTAGCGGAAAATAAATTGTACACTCTGCTACGTCAAGAACAAGTCGTACTTAGTCTAAAGACAAGTCTGGTCTCATTCTGAACTGTAGCATTGCAATGTATTTCTACGCCCACTATGTCATGTCCCACCAAAGTTAGGGTTAGCAGGGTTGCCAACTTTGGGTACCTGGCTGGAGTGAGATTTTGATATCATGGGTTTAATTTCACATATGCGCACTAAATGACTGCTATCGTGTCAGCAGCGGGACCTTAGCATATATATAGGATATATATACAATATATACAAATACACAATATTGGACACAGACTATAAAGGGCACAAAGTTTCATTCACTAATGAAAGTCAAACACACTTTTTTATTGTGTGCCTGTCACGATAAGCAATTCATTGACTTATCGTACGATAAATAAAAATGAACTCGATAAATGTTTTCATTTACATGAGGATGTGACTAGCAGTTTGAAAGGATGTACTTGAATTATTATTATATATTATCATTATGTCAGGGGTCTAAAATGATAAAACGGTGCCGACAATATTATCGTTTATCGCAAACATTTCCGGGAAAATGTATCCAACAAAATTAATTATCGTGAGAGGCCGATACATGAAACACACACACACACACACATCTACAGACTTACTCCAAACTGCCAAATATATTAATTAACACACTCTCACTCTCATGTACTCTATTTTGGCCGAGTAGAACAATAAGAAGCAGACTTTTACTTTTAATCATTTCTACTGGATCTCAGATCTGCGCATGCGCAATACGGCTCGGGGATTGACCAACCGGCTCCCACTGCTCTGCTGTCTGTTAACGTTGTTAAGAGTGGTGGGGGCGGGCAGGGAGCGGATCCACAGCTTGAGCAGCTGTCAACTCAACATTGTAAATAACCAAACAAAAACGATCACCGGTTCATCTTGTTTTCGGCGTGACAATAGTTTGGGCAGCGTGAGATTGAGAGTGAAATCGTGTGTCACACGCCAGATGCGTGAGAGTTGGCAACCCTTGGGTTAGGGTCAACAAATTCCGTTTTCTTTCAATAGGCAGGGACAATTGATTTGTTTTTTGATTTTAGGTTGTAGGGTACAGGAAGAACAACCTGAGGAAGAATGTTTCCAGTATGTGGTCTCCAACATTGCACTCATTGTGCATTAACTGCATATCGAGAGATCATTTATGATTAAATCTACCCCTCTAATCCATCAATCATATTGGAGTCATCAGAATGACCAGTTCATGTTAGCATGGATCGTAATATCAGCCTGGAAACCCTGGAGAATTCCAAATTGGAGCTGGATAATACGGCAGTGCCTAGAAACCAGATAGACATCAGTAAAAGTGTGTCACTCAAGGTGGTTCAACACAGTCATGTTAGTGCTCAAAGGTCCAACTCTGCAATCAGTGTCTCCAGTTGTCCGAACATTGGCCTAACGTCATTTATACCTCTGCTTATGAACAAGTGTTTCGATACAAGGCGTCATTTTTTCTGTCTGCTCGGTTACCCTGAACTGCTATATTATTTCATGTGTCTGTCCAATGCAAACAAGAGATGTAAGACAAATCAAGTCCTATCTCCTGGGTAATTATTCCTTGGAAAGACCGACACCAGGTGCTTGAAGACACACACTAGTCTTTTAGAATCAGATAAAGATGCAATCACTGGTATCCTAGTAATTTTCCTAATTTATGGATTTATAATATCCCCAATTGCAATCTGAAAAACACCTAGGCCAAACCTTCCCTTAGAAAACCTTCGTGACTCCCATAAAACGGACAACGACCCTGTAACGTGAGTCAGTGTGACGGAGGGAAATTCCACGTCAGAGTGTTTCTTGAAGATACAGCTTTTTCTACAGCTTGACTCTGTAATTGAATTAGGAAGTGGTGGGAATCTAAAGAGCTGCAGAGAGGGCTGTAAGTAAACAGACATGGCCTTTTAATCCCGCCTCTGTTTGAAGTGCTTAAACCCCCCCCGGTGCTTTTACGAGGTGTACTGCTCTCTGTGTTGTGCTGCGGAGGATTGAGTTTCACAAGGGGGGTTAGTTAGTTTATTTTAGAACAAGGTGGAAGCTGATCAGAGCAGAACAACTGTTAAGAGATGGAGGCAGGCGGAGAAAATTGAGAAGAACACAGTGTTCCAGAAAGAGGGGTAGAGATAGGGAGAAGTCACACAGGGTTTAAGACAAAGTGGGTTGTAACAGTTTGTTTAGGTGTTAGAAGTTTCCTCTGAGTCAGACCTGAGGCTGGGAAACTAGGATGAGACGCTGGGGGGAAACCAGTTACAGAAAAACAACAGGTCACATGCATTTACATTTCAGCTGTTGGAAGTAGTGGAGTACAAATACTTCCTTACTGTACTTAAGTACATGTTTCTGGTATCAGTACTTTACTCCACTACTTATTTCTCTGTCGACTTTTCACTTTGACTTCTTACATGTTGAACCCAAATACCTGTACTTTCTACTTCTTACATGTTGAACTCAAATACCTGTACTTTCTACTTCTTACATGTTGAACCCAAATACCTGTACTTTCTACTTCTTACATGTTGAACTCAAATACCTGTACTTTCTACTTCTTACATTTTGAACTCAAATACCTGTACTTTCTACTTCTTACATGTTGAACCCAAATACCTGTACTTTCTACTTCTCACATGTGGAACCCAAATACCTGTACTTTCTACGTCTCTCATGTTGAACTCAAATACCTGTACTTTCTACTTCTTACATGTTGAACACAAATACCTGTACTTTCTACTTCTTACATGTTGAACCCAAATACCTGTACTTTCTACTTCTTACATGTTGAACTCAAATACCTGTACTTTCTACTTCTTACATTTTGAACTCAAATACCTGTACTTTCTACTTCTTACATTTTGAACTCAAATACCTGTACTTTCTACTTCTTACATGTTGAACACAAATACCTGTACTTTCTACTTCTTACATGTTGAACTCAAATACCTGTACTTTCTACTTCTCTCATTTCCCAAACAGCTGGTTCCTTTAGTCTGAATGTGTGTTTTGTGGCATGATCATTATTCTTTAGAGTCATTGCGTGCCTATTGGTTGGAACACGATCCGTGTATCCATCACTTCCTGGTCTTCTCTAAAGAAGAGGGACCAATGGAAACGTTGTCATGTTGCCGTTGTTCAGCATGGAAATATTCATTAGCTAACAATGCGTTACAATCTTAAGGAGAACCCAAATGCAGCACTCGAGAAACCAAGGAGAATTGGTAATAAACTTTATTGGAGATTCCACTGGATCCGAGGAATACCAACCGGGCAGTTTAACGCACCGGAGGACAGCGAGCAGAAGGTGAGTCAGGGACAGGCAGAGGGTCAGGGAACAGGCGAGGCGGTCAGCGTGGATACAGGCAGGGTCGGATAACAGGCCAGACAGGATAGTCGAGGGACAGGCAGGATCAGGGAACCGGCAGAGCAGGCAGGTCGAGGACAGGCAGGGTCGGAACCGGGAGAGACAAGCATGAGGCAAAGTACAATCTGGCAAAGAGTGTGTGTCAGGTGCGGGTTTAAATACTGGCAGAAGCTAATGGGTGCAGAAGAGAAAGAGAGTGAGCTAACGAGTGGTTGTGGAAAACAGGTGAGACAGGTGAATGGAAAACTACTGGTGAATGATGGAGCAGACTGTGACACAATGACATTATTGTTCTATTAATATAAAGGGAGGTCAGGTACTCTTTAAAACAGCTGTGTTGTTACTTTTTACTGAAGTACATTTCAAACCTCTTTACTTTGACTTGAGTAACGAAGTTTAGTCAGTACTTCTACTTTTACCAGAGTATTTTAAACACGAGTATCTGTACTTCTACTTGAGTAAAGGTTGCGTGTAATTGACCATCTCTGCATTTCAGGCATC
The DNA here is from genome assembly GCA_036324585.1 of Champsocephalus esox. Lineage (NCBI taxonomy): Eukaryota > Metazoa > Chordata > Actinopteri > Perciformes > Channichthyidae > Champsocephalus > Champsocephalus esox. Next base: position 42,037,600 of record CM070495.1, read on the forward strand.
TTTATTTGATACTGTAATCTTATAAGCATGAAATATTTTGCTAACAATAATGCTATAGTCTCGATCACATCTCCCGTTGGTTCGTCAAATACGTATGTTTAAGCCTGAAGTTTTTGTTTCTGTTCTAAACGGTCGAGAGTCCCAAGCTGATTTGTAGTACCTGTCCGCCCCTGCTTCAAACCAACAGTTGAAACTATAAACTTGACATCACAATGTTTACAGGGCTAATAAAACAAAGTGAGAAATAGTGACATTTAGAGACTTCTACTCAAACAGACCTCTATTTGCAACTAGTGGATATCCTGATAAATACTTGACAGACTTCAACTTTAGGGCATTGGCGTCACTTTTCAGAAAAAGAGTGCCTTTCAGACTCGAAGCAACATATAAAATCTCCTCTCACAACAACCTTTTAAAAAACCTACTTAGCCAGTTTTTGTTTCTAGACTGCCTTCACATTATTGTGTCAGCTGTCCAAAATGCAAAAGTCAGCTTGCTAACCCTCATTCAATGTTTATGTTTATTAAGGATCCCCATTAGCTTTTGCTCTGGACAAAAGCTACTCTTCCCGGGGTCCGACACTTAAAACAATACAACAATACAGCTGCTACTGGTAGTGCCTAAAACCAGGCTCAAAAACTCGAGGGCACCGAGCCTTCGCGGCGGCTGGCCCTAGGCTCTGGAACACTCTGCCCCTCCATGTGAGGTCGGCCCAGACCCTAGGGGTTTTTAAATCAAAACTAAAAACTAATTTCTTCACCCTGGCCTTCTAGTCAGAGCGGAGCACGACTCATGACACTTCCCTGTGTTTGATTTTTATATTTGTTGTTTTAATTTATTGTCTTCTGTTTACATCGGTAGTAATGTGTTATTTATTATCTGCATGTGCAGCACTTTGGCTCGACCGAAAATAGTTTTTAAATGTGCTATAAAAATAAGATTGTTTTGTGTATACATATGTGTATATATATATTTATAAATATATAGAGACAATTCTCTTAACGTGCCTGTATATATTATATGAATGATGATATGAATTATTCAAGGTTAAGGTATTCATTTTTATTGTATGTTAACGTATATTAAGATGTAAAAAAAAAGTCAAAACAAAAGGGGGAAGGGGTCGGATTAAATAAGTGTAAACTTCTTCCGAATCCTTTTCGGACGTGTAATTAGCTAAAGCTTTGTTGTTTATCGATATCAGACAATGATACTACAGATTATTCAATTATTATTTAAATATTTCATTTAGTTTTTGCATTCATTTGTATATTTTATGTATCATGTCTGTATCATCTTTTGTTTCATTTGTATTTTCTTTGGTTTTACACGCTCGGAAAAAAAAATAAACTAACGAAACTAAACTAAGATTTGATTTGATAAAACATTTAGGACATAAGTCCTGACATCATTAACAACATTAAAAACAACACGAATATCATCAACAACATGCGATCAAATTAAATTAGGGTTCACAGCTCACAAGGGTATGTGGTCATTAGTCGATGGCCCTTGAATCTCTTCTTGAAAGAGGCTCTGGACTTTATTTCAGCAAGCAAATGAAAACAATGAGCAACAAACAGGTGATTTGTTCAAGAGAAAAACACCACTCTCTTTGCTTTTAAAGTATCTGCAGAGGATCACTTTGTATGCTTTCTTTAAAAAACTAAAGATTGATAAGCCTCCCGTTCATTAAGTGACCTCATTAAAGTAAAGTACTGGCTCACAGCTAAAGATAGTAAATGGTCAAAAGTAAAATTATCTCAGTTCCTCAAAGTGTTATTGTATGATTCCCAGCTTGTTATATCTCCAGCACACAGTGCAGCGATGTGGTAGCGATTACACGGCCGCATCAGAGAAGAAACAATATTCAAAGCATCAATGTTTAGCTGTTGGAATTGCTCCTTGGTACAGATGAAAGGTGAACGACTGCATTGCTTCAACATATCTTAAATAGTACTTCTTCCTATTTGCAGGCACAGGTTTCATTGTGGAAAAGCATGACTGTAAAGACTACCAACAATTGGTGCGCACAAATCCACATGTCTATCTCCCCAAAGGACCCAAAGCTGTGTTTCCACTTTAATAACATAATTTATCTATAGATTATGACTTGGCAACATTCATACGATCTAATTCAGGAATATCCCGGTGTTCCTTGCTCTCTCTCTCTCTGCTCTTTCTTAGTGTGAGGTCTTAAAGCTCACCGAGCCACATGGAGAATTTATGACAGAGGACTTGAGCTGCATACTTTAGATTTTCTCTTCAAACAGGTCCATCTCGTATACTTGAGTTCAGGCGCTCTATAAATCAACCTGATGAGGGGATGAAAAATACTGTGAGCAGGTCTTTGAGGAGTCTCTAATGCAGAAAACTTGAATCAAGGCTTTCAGTTGCCATGATACACTTAACACACACACACACCATGTGCCCAGCAACCACACATGATGCAGATCCAGGGAGCGAGGCTAGATGGCGTAGTGCATTCAGAAGCTAATCTGAAAAGAACAGGGCTTTGTGCCAAACCCTGATAGCAGCAGCGAGGCTTCTCAGGTAGCAACACAAGCTGTTTGTATTCCCTCTGCACCGCAATAGGAACAAGTCCATCACACAGAGACATTTTAATAGAAGACCTTTCTCAATCTCCCTACGACATGGAACATGTTTCTGTGTCACAGTGTCTAATTCCCTCACAGCCATGTAATTATGGTGAAATACAGAGATGCAGGAGATTGATAAAGGCATTTCTGAGAAGAGGGAACTTATGCAAGAGAAGGGGCTTTGGTCCAGGGTTAGTTAGGCTCCTGGAGGTTCTAAGGAGCCCCTATTGTACTGTTTTTCATCAATGTATTATAGTTCTCAGATATACACAGAACATGTCTCTGATTGGTTGAAACACCAAACAGATCATTGCAGCATTACCCATGATCCCCTCTGTTTCAGCCCTGTTTCAAAAGTGCTGATTCTCTGTCTGTTGCTTCAGATGAAAATAAGGAGCCGCTCCCCACGCCCCTCTGAGAGACATTTGGTTACAAAGAACTCAATGGTGCTCTAGAGGACATTCAGGTGATAAGGTTACCTTGGTTGCTGATTGGCTAATGGTTACTCAAGACAACACATCGTTATGACATCATAAAGTGGCCAAAATCTGATCAGCTCATTTTCAGACAGGTTTTTATAGAAATGGATCAAAAAGAGAGAGAATCTTTATTCCTGAAACTTTCAGAGTGTCTTTCCACAGAGGGGACACATGGTGATGTAGAAGAGACATGAAGAAGAGGGGACACATGTTGATGTAGAAGAGACATGAAGAAGAGGGGACACATGTTGATGTAGAGGAGACATGAAGAAGAGGACACATGTTGATGTAGAAGAGACATGGAGAAGAGGGGACACATGTTGATGTAGAAGAGACATGAAGAAGAGGGGACACATGTTGATGTAGAAGAGACATGGAAAAGAGGGGACACATGTTGATGTAGAAGAAACACGAAGAAGAGGGGACACATGTTGATGTGGAAGAAACACGAAGAAGAGGGGACACATGTTGATGTAGAAGAGACACGAAGAAGAGGGGACACATGTTGATGTAGAAGAGACATGAAGAAGAGGGGACACATGTTGATGTAGAAGAGACATGTACAAGTGGACTTTGCATAATAGGTGACCTTTAATGGCCTCTCAGCAGCAATGCATGGAGAGTTCTTCACTGCACATTCGGCCTTGCTGTCTGTCTTTGGTTGCCATGCAGCAAAGAGTGGCTGCAGCCAAGCCAAACAGCCTTACCGTCGCACACACACATCGCTGCGAGTCTTAATTTAGACTTTATTAGGATTTCTCCTCAATCTGTGGGTGTTGGATCCTACTGCAGGTCTTTGACGCAGCAGTTCCCTTCGCCTTGTTCTTTCTCACTACTCCACTTGTCTCTCCGTCAGTCTCTCTGTGTGTCCCTAGCCGTGTATTGTTTTTCTGTTGATGCTGACATACTGGAATTGGTTTGCATTACGGTACGATTGCTCCACCAGATTGTCAGCTCACCTTTCAATGAAAAACACTCTTTTTCCTCCTAAACTATGGAAAATAATGAATTTTACAGTTGTGTGTTTGTCTGAAAACATGTCACCCACTGTAATATTTAGGTGGTGTGTTAAAGTGAATCTGTCCCTAATGTGTTACTCCGAGTGTCAGGCAAAGGAGAGAGGTGAAACTTAAGGAGGCGCTTGAACAAATTCACATATACGCTGGTGATAAGCTAATAGATAACCACACACACCACACACACACACACACACACACACACACACACACACACACACACACACACACACACACACACAGGGGAGAGGCACTCATTAAGGAGATCATAAATCTCAGGGAGGAGAGCCAGAGGAGTCCGGCTCTCACCCAGCTAAAGATAATCACAGAGATTACATTACGGTTGCCAGAGGTTTGAAGACGACTCCAGGAGTTACAGGACCCTAACCCTAGTACATAGACTCTCCTTGCATTCGTTTTATTTGCATTTACTTGCACTTTTAATTACACTGAACAAAAATATAAATGCAACACTTTTGTTTTTGCTACCATTTTTCATGAGATGAACTCAAAGATCTAAAACATTTTTTATAAACACAAAATAACCATTTCTCTCAAATATTGTTCACAAATCTGAAACAATGTGTGATAGTGAGCACTTCTCCTTTGCCGAGATAATCCATCCCACCTCACAGGTGTGGCATATCAAGATGCTGATTGGACAGCATGAGTATTGCACAGGTGTGCCTTAGAATGGCCACAATAAAAGGCCACTCTGAAACGTGCAGTGTTGCTTTATTGGGGGGGTCTGGGGGGGTCTGAAAACCAGTCAGTATCTGGTGTGAGGGGTATTGGGTTAGGGGTTAGGGTTAGGGTTAGGGTTAGGGTAATGTTGTAAATAGAGTGGCCTGTGTTCGTCGTCCATTACATACGCCTGCCCATACCATAATCCCACCACCACCATGGGCCACTCGATTCACAACATTACCCTAACCTTAACCCTACCCCTACCCCTAACCCTAACCCTACCCCTAACCCTAACCCTACCCCTTACCCTAACCCTACCCCTTACCCTAACCCTACCCCTAACCCTACCCCTAACCCTAACCCTAACCCTACCCCTAACCCTACCCCTACTTCTTACATGTTTTATAATTTTAAATGTATTTATGTGTATGTTTTTATCTGAAAATGATCAAAGCCAAATGAGGAGGGACGCTTTTATTTGTTTATTTATATTTATTTAAAATTATTTTATTACCTGGAGGCCGGGAAACCACCCGTAGAGGGGAACTCTTCACCTACCTGCCACCCTTTTAAATAAAAAACGGCTACCCTTTGGAATCTTTTAAACTTCATTTAGGGTGTTTTATGGATTCCATTGGGACAAGCTCCGCACACGCACACACACGTAGATACATCGATACACGCACGCACGCACGCACACACACACACACACACACACACACACACACCACCCTCCAGATCCTGGGACAGGGAGATCTGCTTTTTAAGCATACTCTGCCGCCGTTTCGTGGCCCGGCTCCACTCTGCACTTTTTAACCATTCATCTGAAACGGTCTTGTCCTCACGGAGCTTTTATGATGCTTTTAAAAGGGTTTTTATAAGGTTTATGTTTACGGAGGTTTGTAATGTTTTTTTAAACACCTATCTACCGAGAGCCAGTGCACCACCTCCTCCGGAGCCCTGCGCTCTTCCCCAACCTACCCCTAACCCTACCCCTAACCCTAACCCTACCCCTACCCCTACCCCTAACTCTAACCCTACCCCTAACCCTACCCCCCGTTTTGTTCAGTGTATGTTGTCTGTTTTATTGTGCTGCACTGTCGGAGGAGGAGCCTGTGACCTCAGATGTTCATTGATATATCTACACTGTAGCTGGATACATAGATTGTACAGGGGACAATAAAAGCCTTGAATCTTGAGTCCTTGAGGAGATGTTCAGTTCACGGGAGACACGCGTCACACACAGCTATCCTACTGTCTACATCAGGGGTGTCAAACTCAATTTCAACTCGGTCCACATTAGCATCATGGTTGCACTCAAAGGGTTTTATATATAAGACTATATAAGAATAAATATATAAATATTTGATATATATATATAAAATAATGTATTATATAACATTATTGCTTCTGCATTGGATTATTAATGGATAGGGTAACTTCAATGGAGGCTGTATAAATAGCCTCACAGTGGCACAGAGGCAACACCCGGAGCCACCCAATAAAAAGATCACAAACACACACACACACACACACACACACACACACACACACACACACACACACACACACCGAGTCCGATGGATAGGGTAATAACTAGAGCCGGGACTCGATTAAAAAAAATGTATCTAATTAATTAGAGGCTTTGTAATTAATTAATCGAAATGAATTGCATTTTTAATCAAATATACATATCTGACCTGAGAACAGTGAGAAGCAATTTTCACATGGATTTGACTCCAAGTGGTCTACAGTCGAGTGCAATCCAGTGAGCCAGGGAGCTGGTTATTTTCTCAGATGTGGATTTACCTATCCTGGCCCTGAAACCAGTCATCTGGTTGAGTGTGGGTTGGGTCAGGGTGTGGTTCCTTGCACTCGGAGTCGGGCTAACGTCCACGCTAGCTACTACATGCTTTGCATTTAGGTGATACTTTAGGCTTGATGTGCTGCGGTGATATGCAAATTCTTTTTTGCATAATTTGCACACAACCGTGCTCTTGTCGACGCTTCCATCCGTCCGTTCTTTAAAACAAAATGTCCCATCCACGGGGCCAATCAAAGCGGTCTCATCAGCTTGTTCGTTCATGTTTGACTATTGTTCACCGTGGTTTGTTGTTGTTTGAAGTCCCGTGCTGAAGTCATGAACGTTAGTTGGTGCTCCAGTATAATCGGTACGCCTGAAACTCATCCAGTGAGAAACATAAGTGTTTAATAGTGCGTTAATGTTTTGAACGCGTTCATTTTTGTGTAATTAATTCATCTTAATTAACGCGTTAAAGTCCCGTCCCTAGTAATAACTTAATAATTAACTAGGTCTGAAAGCAGAAACCTAGGGCAAATCATTGCAAGTCTCTTTAGTGTGCGTGTCACAAAATGATTTAAAAAGAAAAGCCAAATTCTGGAAAATTGACATTTTGAAAAAAAAATCTAATTTGAGATGCATTGTGGGACATGTAGTTTATGGGCAATGTGCTTCTGTAAAGCGGCATGTAACCATATAATAAACATATTATATTCTTTGCACGCTGTTGCGGGGCCACATGAAATGAAGTCGCGGGCCGGATTTGGCCCCCGGGCCTTGAGTTTGATACCCCTGATCTCCATCCTATGGATAACATAGAAATATGAACTCAATGAGTTCGGACTGTAACATCAGGACCAACTATTGACAAATTCATTAGTGGCTTTGATTGAAAAGTAGCTCAATGCTTGAACCTCCCATAAGATCCCATTTAAGATAAGGTAAAGATGAGATAAGATGTACTTATTGATCCCAATTTGGAAAATGTTTGAGATGCAGCAGCATAAAAGACAAGGCATTGCACGAATAAACAATTCTAAAATGTCAACATCTCAAAATAGAAATACACCTGAATTAAAAAAGTCGAAAATATACATGTAGAAATACCAATTTACAGTCAATTAAATTAAAAGCAGGATATGATATACATAACTGCTATTTCAAAAGCATAATGCAACACAAAGTTGAAAAGAAGCAACCATTAGGTCTATTGGAATAATTAGGCCGTCTGTAATGATTTGTTACTGCAATAGATATTGTCGCTGTTAGCTATATAATTCCTCATCACAGCGGCCATGTTGGATTGGAGACGACACTTCTTGGTCAACATGCACACACTGCGCATGCCTTCACAGGGAAGTGTTCGAATGGAGACACAGGATTACTTATGTCTGTGACCTTTTCCTAGGTGAGGACACTGCTATTAAAAACCCTTTTTCTCAGGGTGGTTCTGGGCAAAGACGGTTGTTGCGTGTCATTAATGTGATCACTGCTAGTAAGACCCAACGACAGATATATCGACCGTTATTTCATCCTGCTTCCTCTTCTTTATCACCACTGTTGTTGACCCTGAGTTGCCATGGAGACCCTGGCATGGTGTTTGTATCTTGACATCACCAAGGTCTTTGGTAAAATACTTTCCTTCAACTTTCCCATGAGCAGACTTCACCTCTCTGCCAGATTTCTACTGTCTTCACACACGGTATACAATAATTTCACATGTTTACGCAAATATCTTACACCCAATATATATATGTAAGAATGTTTTTCTTATTACATTCATCATACAATTTCTATAGAACTGTTTAAATCTCTGCTAAAAACTCTGGCTTTTAATATTAGTTGAACATGAGATTTTCACATTTCAATATGTTTTTATCTTGTTTTTAATTATCGTTTTATTATTTTACTCCCATTGTGTTATTCTTATATTGTGTTAGTTCCCTGTACGGCACTTTGGTCAACTGAGGTTGTATTAAATACAAATAAATAAAGATTGACATTGAGATACCAACATGTAGATTTCCCTTCTTTCTAAAATCTGAATCAGTTATATTATACCTTAAAAAATGCCAATTGATTCTCAGTTAAAAATAATGTAAGTATTTTCTTTGTGTCTATCCTGCTTAATATTTAGTTTATTGTAAATTGTATATTCTCGACTATTTTAATGCTGTTTTATTCCTATTTTGAGATGTTTAAATTCTAGTATTGTTTATTTCTGCCCTTTAATTTCTACTTATGTGCAATGCCTTGTCTTGTATGCTTACATTTGGTCACAATCTGATGAAGGACTCAAATGCAGCACTCGAGAAACCAAGGAGAATTGGTAATGTACTTTATTGGTAATAATACCAGAGCAGAGGGATACCAGCAGAACAGTATCAGCCGGATGATGTGCAGGCAAACGAACCAGAGGACAGCAGGCAGAAGGTGAGTCAGGGCCGGGCAGAGGGTCAGACAGCAGGCGAGGCGGTCAGCGTAGGTACAGGCAGGGTCAGGGAGCAGGCGAGGCAGGATAGTCCAAGGACAGGCAGGACAGGCAGGTCGGGGACAAGCAGGGTCGGAACCGGGTAGGCAATCTGGTAACAGACGCGTGAAAGACTAGCATGAAGGCAAAGTACGATCTGGCAACGGGTGTGTGTCTGGTGAGGGTTTAAATACTGGCAGTGAAGCTAATGGGTGCAGAAGACGAAATGCAAAAACGTAGGTGCGGTTAACAGGTGAGACAGGTGAATGGAAGACTACTGGTGCATGATGGAACAGACTGTGACACATTTCCCAAATTGGAATCAATAAAGTGCATCTTATCTTAACAATGCAAGGAGGATCAGATGTAGAGAAATTAGAAGACTGTCTTCCATTATTATAACTCTCTACAGCACAGCAGCAGCTTCAGTGGATGTTAAAGTCACTATCTTTAAGTATGTCATTGCCTAATCTTCTTTATTCCCAAAAAAAAACGCTTAGATATTCTTGAATACCATAAACATGGCAATGGGAGCGGGGTTAGATGTGTAAGTTGCCCAAGACACTTTGACTTCTGACCTGGGGATCAAACCACTGACCCTCTAATTGGTAGACACCTATTTCAGTCGCAGCCACCCTTGTTTCCATTGGGCTTCGTCACATTTTGCTTTAATCAACACACCAACAGCCAAGCATACTTTTTATTTTGCAATATATCAAGATTTTGCAAATGTTCTATGTTTCCCCGAAGGTTTCTTTTCATGCCCAACTTGGAAACAGGGCGATTGAATCAAATCCATCAACACACGAGTTCACAACAATCCAACAACGGCACCGTGCTCAGAGCCTGGGAAATGGAGGCTGTATAAATAGCCTCACAGTGGCTCAGAGGCAACACCCGGAGCCACCCAACACAAAGATAACACACACACACACACACACACACACACACACACAACGAGTCCGATGGGAAACTATCACAGTTTAGTGCGTTCTGTAAAACCTTCAACACTATCAGTCTGCATCTGTCCACGTTTTTTGGGAAAGTGTGTTTATCAGTATGTGTGAGAATGTTCTTAAGCAATGCATACAGTGCACACACACACACACACACACACACACACACACACACACACACTGCTGTTATCTCTGCTGTGAGGGAGTACCCCGTTAGAGTTCTGCCTGGTCGTTTCCGTGTGGTCGCCCCGGATATGAATCACTTCATCACAGACAGATGTGTGTGTTTTATGGTGGAGTACCTGCTGGAGTCCTTCCCTGGAAGGAAGTGACGTGTAAGACGGAAAGTGTGTCACCTCAGAGGGATTTCCATGTGACTTTGAGTGCACTTTGTTTTCTTCAGATACTGAGTTAGCTACCAAACCTCCGTTATCTGTGAATCACACTAAAAGTGACCCGACTGAAAATACGTTTACACCCACAACAAGGGAGTTTTTGACACGCTCAAAGAAACAGAAGTGTTCCCTTCTGCCTACTAATCCGGGTTTTATCCAAATCAAGTGTGTACTTGGAAGCATTGCACTTTTAGCTTACGATGAACTACAGTGGCCGATAGGTGCAAACACACTGCAACGGCCCAAAAGACACCCATTACGAGAAACGTGCTGCCGCTTCAGAAACGATGCAAATAAAAAAACACAAATGGATCAAAACCCGTGCAAATGAAGAAACATCTTAACCAAGTTGACAAAACATGTGCAGCGTTTACTTAAAGCTCTGCAATGCAGCATGGAAATGTTTTGGTCAATTTTAGCGCATTTTCACCTGTCGGTAACCGTAGGAGACCGTTGTAAATGATGGACAAAGAAGCAAGAATTCAGATGGAAAATGAAAATGCCATTCCAATTCATCATAAAACGGATGGAGGGTAAGAGTTAAAGCAGAACGAAAACACGCAGGTCGAAGACACTCAGGCCAAAATTCCTTAAATGCTGTCGATAGTTTGGAGCATGTAGAAACTGGAAGAGTGAAGCAAGACTTCGTACCGTCACAGTTTATAATAGTTATAGAGACAGAAGCTTTAACAGAGGCAAATCAACTTGACTGAGTCAGACAGGATTTATCACTGACACAATAAACCGTTGATGCTTGTTCTCAGTCATGGGAAGGTAAACTGCAGACTTTTGTGTAACACACACACACACACACACACACACACACACACACAGTCAGAATTCCATCACCAAGAATAACCGCGCTGTCAGGCAAAGGCATTTTGTGCTATCATATAACTCATGCGACTTGTTTTTGTGCAAACAAGTAGATATTGACCTTTGTGACACCCGGACAAACAACTGTAAGGATGCCATGGTTTATGGTGCTTGTGTGTGTGTGTGTGTGTGTGTGTGTGTGTGTGTGTGTGTGTGTGTGTGTGTGTGTGTGTGTGTGTGTGTGTGTGTGTGGCCTAGCATTACTATAGTTGTGGGGACCTACATCTGTTTACAAAGTCACGTGTGGGGACTCGCCTCCCTCATGGGAAGAAACATGGGAGAAACCTCAGGGAGAGCAGCAGAGGAGGGATCCCTCTTAGGACATGCATGGTCCCCATGAGGGGAATCATTAATTTTAGGGTGAAGACTTGGTTAGGTTTAGGGTTAGGTTTAGGGTTAGGGTAAGGCGTGTGTGTGTGTGTGTGTGTGTGTGTGTGTGTGTGTGTGTGTGTGTGTGCGTGTGTGTTTGTGTGTCCTGTTGCTTTGATGTTGTTTCCTTTCGTTCCTGATGCACCAAAGTATGTGCATCCGTTGCCTACAAAGACTGTTTCTAAGTCAAAATGCAGAGTTCTCAGGTTTTCAGTTTTCAACCCAACTTCACAACTTGTCATAGTTTGTTTTAATGTAAATGCGTCTTTATTCATGTCACCATACACTGCACATACAGTATGTTTTGACACATCCAGGACATGGTTAAACTGTACTCTCGTTAGGGCTGCAACAAACGACTCATTTGATAATCGATTAATCTATCGATTAATGAAACGATTAATCGACTATTCGGACTATTACTGTACGCCTTGCACAATTTCTCAAACGCTCTTATTTAGCCATCAACTTTTAGATTTAGCTTGAGGCTGTTTTAGGCATGTGGAAACTAGCAATGAAGACAATAAAGATGAATACTTGATTCCAAAATACATATATTATTAAATTAACTAAACACATTTTGAACAAAATTAACATTGCTTTTTATTTAAATTAAATAAATAATATTTCACATCAAAAGAAACAACAGTGTTTTAACAAATCGTATTAAATAATGTGATGACAGAACTGTGAACAGAATAGCTGAAACTTTAACAAAATAACTAAGTCAGTTTCCTCTAACCATTAACCCATGTTTATATAATGCAGTTAACTCTGTGTGTTGCTGCTAGCATACAAAACACCTGACGTGGAAACGTTACTCGTGGACGGGGCTACAGAGCTACTAGAAAGACAGTCCAACCCGGTGCATTCCTCCGTCTGGATGTGGAGCACTTTTGATAAATGTCTAGACAAATTGCTCGTGTTACCGCCCTTACATTGGCAACGAGCATTGTCCACATCGAGACGAGTAAAGTTTAACCACCTCGGAGCGCGTTCTCTCCGCCATCTCTTCCGTGTGTGTGTGTTGCTGCATGTAGCAGCTGCGTGTGTGTCAACCGCCCCGCCCTCTCGCACACAGACGGGGAGAGAAAGATCTCTCTTCTGGATTGGAAAGATCGAAAATGCATCATAAACGCATTTGTTTGTCTTTTTGCATATTAGAAACGAGTTGGCGAAACATAAGAATGCTTATGTAGCAATAATACATGACATATATTTTTTAAATGTCTCCAGTATCGATAAAAAGACCAATAACGTTGGAGCTTAACGGCGCGTAAAACACACGTGATGACGTCACCAACGAATCGACGACTGAATTAGTTGGCAACTAATTTGGTAATCGACTTTAATCGATTAAGTCGATTAGTTGTTGCACCCCTAACTCTCGTACATGCACTTTGCTCTACATCAGCCACACAAATACACCTGTTTGCTATCCTGACCAACCTGGTGGAACTAGCTCCCCATTGATACTAGGCCAGCAGAACATCTACCTATTTAGCCTGTACCTTGCCCATTCAATAAAACAAATTCAAAAAACTATCACTTAAAGAATTCAGCCAATTTGAATCTTATGCACCAGAACTTACAATGGTTTGGCTTATTTGAAGTGAATACATCTGCACGTTTCTCGTTTGTATCGTTATGTTTTATTGTGCTTTGGATAAAAGTGTGAGCTAAATGAAATATAAGCTGATGAATATTCAAACTATTGAAAGTGAATCAAATGTCCTGCAGTGTTGAAAATCAGTGTAAGGCAATGGATTTTGAAATAGCTATTTGTTCGACACTAGATCTCGGGTCATATAGTATACCGTGGTTTTGGATGGAAAGCAGCTATTTACCATCACACTGGCAATATCCTGGTTTTGTTTTTGCTCACCTGTGCCAGTTTTAATATCTTGGTAAATCTTGCTTCTTTAGATTCCAAGCAAATTGTGAGATGACATTTTCGGGAAAAATATTCCACACATGCCCGCAAGATGTAAGAAAACATGAATCTTTTATCTTCCAGGCATTTGTTTGGACTTAAAAGCATCAGAGAGGTTACCATCAGTGTCCTGTCTGCAATTTACTGACATCATGTTGCAGGATTTCTGTGTGTGTTGAAGTCCTTAAAATGTCAAACCGTCTTGGAACCACAGGCATCCAAAGCTGCCACGTGCAGCTTTAAACAAGAAAATCGGACTGCGCTGAACAGATGGTTTCGCTAGAATCAATCAATAAAATATCTGTTGTGTACCGCGGGTCAACATATGTGTGAAATACCGCACATTATTCAGCATCAGCACTTGATCGGCGTGAAGCAGCCTGGTATGTGTTGTTCTGGAGCGGGTTAAAGAGGATACTGAGGTGCTTTCACTCTTCCTTTCACTGCTTTCACCTCTTCTGTCTCTGTCCGATTGCCTTTCTTCTCCCCTATGACTTTTGGAGACAATAGGATCCAGCTGTGAGGTTGTAAAACTATCTGGAACGTCACTAAAAAGCCAGAACAAATGGCAGAACAAATGGCTTCAATTAGTCTGTCATATGCTAATCAAGCTAGTTAAAAATAGATAGGACTAGCACGGAATGGCCGAGAAAAAGCATCACGACTGTCCCTCCAGTCAGAGGATGAGCCTCCAGATGTTGTGTCTGTGTACTTATCGCACACAACTCACAGACAAAAACAATGTTCTTATATTTCTTTGACCAAGAGCATTAGCCGTTAATCGAGAAAATAATCAACATATAACGCAAAAAAGTGTTAGTTATTTGAAGCTATACATTGTTATAGCCCCATACCTCAGAAAAACAAAACGTATGGGTATTTAATGGGGAAGTTCCTAGGATAAAACAAGTCATTTTCAATAAACGTAAAGTAGGGAAAAGCAAATCCTTACATTGGAGAAGCTAAGCTAATGTTTAGCTATTTTGAAGTTTGATAAACGACCCACCGAAACGGTTATTGATCAAAAACACACCCAAAAAATGTATAAATTGTGCACCGATAGAAGCTGGTAGAATACTCACACACACACACACACTCACTTAAAGAAACAAAAAATCACGGATAAATAGCCACACATGTGCAATTGACAGACAGAAAAGCCTCCTCAAACACCACATGTTAATTAGCAGAAAATTAACCCTAACAGACACACAAATACATCCACGCATATGCAGACAGTGACCATATAAAAACACAGCGGTGCCAAGTGTCTCCCGTCAGTGGGACGTCCCGGTTCCTGTCTTTACTCTGAAACACTCCGTGTGACAGAGACACACTCAACACAAGGCTGATTGCTCTCACTTACAAACACCTGGAGCTTACAAATTAATCTTCATCATCCCAAGACAAGACACACATCCTGATCTCCTTCCACATCTGGGACATCTGTGTGTGTGTGTGTGTGTGTGTGTGTGTGTGTGTGTGTGTGTGTGTGTGTGTGTGTGTGTGTGTGTGTGTGTGTGTGTGTGTGTGTGTGTGTGTGTGTGTGTGTGTGTGTGTGTGTGTGTGTGTGTGTAGGTTTGAACTTCAACGCCTTCAAAAGTCCTCGCTTCAATTTAGTTAAAGAGCTTTAACCAGAGTTATGATTGCTCACTGTTGCAATAGATGCATGAGTTATGGTCCTTGAGTGGAGTGATGGCACATTACCATCCACAAGCACCACCGATCGAATGGTTCAATTTAAGTTGAAGTTACGTAGTTGTCTCAAAAAGAAGAAAACACCAGTAGACAGCAGTGGGTTTTCTCTTAGCTCCAGGCTCATGGGAAGCCAGATCAATGAAGTTGTGATTAATACTTCATTAATTAGCAAGACCGCCGAAAGGGTGAAGAAGAATGAGGGATTTCTTCGCTCAGGCTGACATGGAGGATGGTGTGAAGTTGAGGCAAAGGGAAGCACAGTGGGGAAAGAAATCAGGGATAAAGGGATAAAGTGATGAAGGGACAAAGAAGTGTAGGGTGAAGGGATAACCGGATGCTTGGAGGAAGGGATGAATGTCATGTTCTTATGTTGTATGTAGGGCTGTCCCGAATACCATTTTTCGGGCTCCGGATATTCGGTAGTAATCAGCAGTGAACCGCTTCAACACGTGTATTTCGGTGTATTCACGGCATTAATTTTGTTATTCTACAGTATTGTTGTGTTATAGTTATTTGTTAATGTAACCCAATTTGTGTTCTTTGAAATTGAAAAGGATATCGCATTGTGTTTGTTACTTTTATTGCAGTTGAATGTGTCTTAACGGTGGGGTAGGTAAGTTTGAGAAATCGGCTCGAGATACACTTTTTGTTATATTCCATGGAATGCTCTTAACATCCCGATAGCAATGAATATCTGAAGTGCTTTGACAAAAAAATCCATACAAAAATGTCATCTGTGGAAGCCGTGGCGCTGTAAAAAGCACGGCCAATCATCTGAGCCGGCCCGGCTAAAGTAACTAGATGGCCTACCTGCTTGTCAGCCTTCCATCGGGGCACAAACTTATCTCGTGCCCTCATTGGTCATGTGCGC
Source organism: Champsocephalus esox (assembly GCA_036324585.1). Classification (NCBI taxonomy): domain Eukaryota; kingdom Metazoa; phylum Chordata; class Actinopteri; order Perciformes; family Channichthyidae; genus Champsocephalus; species Champsocephalus esox. The sequence goes on from CM070495.1 coordinate 42,053,751, forward strand.
GTTCGTGTGTGTTGGAGGAGGGGCTCTGTGAGGAAGTGGCAGATTTTCTCCGGTTGTGTATTTTCAAATTCTGGCGATCTCGAGCCGGTTTCTCAAACTTACCTACCCCACCTTTAAGTGTAATTTGGTTTGGTTTCCTATTTTGTATAAACATGCTTTTATTTTGAAGGAGAGGTAGCGCTGTTGACAGGAAGTTGTTGTTGCTATGGAAACAATGTGACGGAGATTAACGGAGAAGAGTAATATCTAAAAAAGACGGAGAAAGTAAACGATAACGTTTATGGTTAAGTGTTAGCACCCCCCGAAGAGGCACAAGCTCTTACGTAGATATTGGAAATTTCAATCAATTCAATTTGGAAAAAAAATGGGGGGGAAACGAAAAAAAAACTCGAATATCCGAATAACGAAATTGAAACCCGAATAGTACTCCGACGAACGAATATTCGGATATTCGGGTACAGCCCTAGTTGTATGTGACGGGACTACGGATGGAAATGAGCTCAAAGCTTAACATCTAATTTACACTTGTAATTAGGCATTATTTTTGTTTTAAAGTGTTCATCAATGTGCACTGTCCCGGTTCAAATAAACCATTATATGAAATGAAATGGTTGAAGGGAAGTAGGGAGGGATGAATGAAGGGACAGAAGGTTGAAGGGAGGACGGACAAAAGGATGTAGGTATGTAGGAAGGCATTAATGGAGAGGGGGATGTAGGAGTAAAGTGATTAATGGGTGAAGTGTTTCAGGGATACAACGGCATGCTGACTGCAGTGGGACTCTAACTTGCTATCCTCTGATTTGAAGATCAGCGCACTAACCCACTGAGCCACTGCCTCCCCAGATTTAGAGCAGGAAGGGAGAGATGAAGGGTCGATGGGATTTAGGAAGGATTGAAGGGATGTTCGTGAAGATGAGGGGAATAGATTAATGGAAACGAAAGGGATGAATGTCAAAGTACATTTTCGTGTAGCTTGCGAAACATCTTTAAAATAATGATGTTATTTTTGGAATAAGGGCAAACAAGCTGAGTATTTTGTCCATTGTATACTTGAAACAGCTAAGATCCAGAGATATAATATCATGTGATCTCTTGTAAGAGAAAAAACCTTTGATAATTGTTGAAAAAGCGTCCTTCACCAAATAAGTTTTAGGAAGCAGATACAAAGGAATAATCTTGCTCCTTTTTCTGTAGTCTGTTATGCCCTGCCTTGTCTGACAGGAAACAGGAAGTAGGGAGTATCCTGCTGTCTTTCCACAGCTGATAGGTTCCCATTGTCGTGACTGATGAAATCACCAGGAGTTTCTCCAACACTGTCTGCAATACAGTCAGCAGAGCAGCGATGAAGAAGGCTTTTATTCAATTCAACTGTTTCTAGGTATTTTGTTTTGGAGTACGTCCTTAAAATGTTCCTATTTTGTACTTAAAGATGGGGTTTGAGAAACCGGCTCGAGATACACTTTTTGTTATATTCCATGGAATGCTCTTAACATCCCGATAGCAATGAATATCTGAAGTGCTTTGACAAAAAAGTAGAAGTAAACAATACTATAATTTAAACATCTCAAAATAGAATTAAAACAGCATTAAAACGTAGAAAATATACAGTAGACTGTGTTCCACTGTGTGTCTGAAGTGTCTCTTGTATTGCATGATGACAGCTGACTAGTCTATGTCATGATTTAGAGCAGGTGTGTCAAACTCAAGGCCCGGGGGCCAAATCCGGCCCACGACTTAATTCTCTGTGGCCCCAATCAATCAATCAATCAATGTTTATTTATATAGCCCAATATCACAAATGTTACATTTGTCTCAGTGGTCTTCACAGTGTGTACAGAATATCAGTATGACAATATGACACCCTCTGTCCTTAGACCCTCACATCGTACAAGGAAAAACTTCCAAAGAAAACCCAGTTTAAAGGGAAAAATGGGAGGAACCTCAGGGAGAGCAACAGAGGAGGGATCCCTCTCCCAGGACGGACAGACGTGCAATAGATGCCGTGTGTAAATTGAAAAGATAATACATTTGCAACATAGGTAGTCCAAATGTTTGGAAATGCATGTGTGTATAATAGGAAGATGAATCCACGAGGATATCCATCCAGGACCGATGATCCAGGACCACAGCCACGACTCAAGATCCAGCGCTCGCGATCCAGGACACAAGACCGCAGGATCATCCATGACTCCGGATCCCAGCATATATAGACCCCAAAAAGAAAGACATTTGGGGAAGCTGGGTTAATCGGAACATGAGAGTACACAGGTATAGACAGAGAGAAGGAAGAAGTAAGATGTCCCCCGACAAACTAAGCCTATATCAGCAAAACTAGGGGCTGAATCTAATCAGCCCTAACTATAAGCTTTATCAAAAAGGAAGGTCTTAAGCGCACTCTTAAAAACGGATAGGGTGTCTGCCGCCCGAACACAAACTGGAAGCTGATTCCACAAATGTGAAGCTTGATAAGAAAAGGCTCTGGCTCCCATTGTACTTTTAGAGACTCTAGGAACAACCAACAACCCTGCATTCTTGGAACGCAATGCCCTAGTAGGACAGTAGGGTATAATGAGTTCTTTAAGGTAAGATGGCGCCTGCCCATTAAGGGCTTTGTAGGCGAGAAGAAGAATTTTAAATTCTATCCTGTGTTCTATAGGGAGCCAGTGTAAGGCAGCCAGAACAGGAGTAATGTGGTCCCTTCTCCTAACTCTGGTTAGTACACGAGCCGCAGCATTTTGAATCAGCTGAAGCGACTTGATTGACTTTTTGGTACTCCCTGATAGTAAAGAGTTACAATAATCCACAAGAGCTTGCAAAGAATATAATATGTTTACATGCTACTTTACAGAAGCACGTTGCCCATAAACTACATGTCCCACAATGCATCTCAAATTTGACTTTCTCAGAATTTGACTTTTGTCAAAATATGCCTTTTTTTCACAGATTTTGTTTTCAAAATGTTACTTTTGTTTTGTTTTTCCAGAATGTGGCTTTTCTTTTAAAATCATTTTGTGACATTCTCACTGAAGAGACTTGTAATTATTTGCCCTAGACTTCTGCTTTCAGACGTAGTTAATTATGAAGTTATTACCCTATCCGATAATAATCCAATGCAGAGGCAGTAATGTAATATAACATATTATTTTATATATTCAATATTTATATACGTCTTTTTTTATATAGTCTTAAAGTTACAACCGTCCCTTTGAGTGCAACCATAATGCTGATGTGGCCCGCAGTGAAATTGAGTTTGACACCCCTGATTTAGAGCCATCAAACTAAATAGTACTTGTATTATTTTTGGCTTGTCATGGATGAATGCGCCACTTATTGTATACAATTGTGCCGGGGCTCTCAAACTACCTTAAGGGGTATACTGTAAGTGAATCTTTGCCGATTACTTGAACAGAAATCTAAGCCACTTAAAATGGCTGGGTAGTTTCCATGAAGCCTTTACACTAACACAGTAAAACATGTTTGTGTTCGTTCAGTAAAGACTGGGCATTACTTTTAAGCAGTTACTACTGTTAACTGCGGTAAGTCGTGAGCTACCATCCAGTTCTAGGACATTACAGGAGGATATGCTGAAGATGAATTACATGTTTCGGCAAATAACTTGTTTTCTATCATGTGCAATGAGATACTGTACATACACAAACACCTCATGCTGAACTTACCGGTTGGTCTGCAGATGTAAGGAAGCTGGAGAGATGTGCCATGTGTCTGGATCAGGGAGAATAAAGCGAGTTTCTTGAAAGCAACAGGGAAATCAAGAGGAGAGGAATATGTGTGGATGAAGTTGTCATTATATCTTAGCGCTCACTCTCTTCCTCCCTCCAGCCTCGACTTGTCTGTTGATGTGTTGCTTGGCGAGTGCCGGTGTGTAGATAGACTGATTGCAGAATCCAGCGATGATAAACACAACTAATGAACTGAGAAGTAACAGAGTACAGAACCTGAGGAAAGGAAAGGAGACAAGGACAGAATTCATTCATGACTGAATCGTTTTATATAATACATCTTTGCTGCTCTTATACTTGATTGATATAAGCTGAGTGGAGATTCTAACTGCAATACACAGTTCATCAAAACATGCAGACATGTTTTTTTGGTAGAGCTTTAACAAATACTATGCAATTTTGTAGGAGGTGTCATAGTTGTCATTGGTGTTAGTGAGTATTGTGTGTGATATTGTCAATGTGTATGGATGTTTTCTACCTTGTCTCGTTTTAATGTTGGCGAACAAAGTTGTTCAGGAATATATTTTGCATTGAATATAAATCTATTTACAAGACACAAACACACCATCTCTGTGTGGAGGCTGGGAGAAATTAACCAAAAACCATATCCCTCTAATTTAAGGCAGAATAGAAATGCAAGATTTATACCACAGTCTTCTCGAAAGGCCGCTGCACACCAACCTGAGACCAAAGAACGCATACCGAAGGCGTCCCGACTTTTACGTCCGCTACGTCGCCTGCGTCGCCTACGCCGCCCGCCTACGAACACACCGCAAAGACTTCAGTCGACGAGTGGAAATAACTGTCCTTCCAGTGTGTATTCGTCATTCAAAAGAGACAACAACCAATCAGAGTGATTTATTTGGCCGACTTTCTTTGGCCGATTCAACATGTTGAATTGGCCGCGGGAGGTGTGAAAACGTGCCGTAAAGCAACGACAGTGCGGGACACACCAACCTGAGTAGGGCGCCGCGAATGCCCTACTGCCTCTGATGGCCTCTGACTCCCAAAATCGGGTAGGTGTGTCAGGGCCTTAAAACGTGGTCCTGTGTCCTGGATCGCGAGCCCTGGATCTTGAATCGTGGCTGTGGTCCTGGATCATAGGTCCTGGATGGATATCCTCGTGGATTCATCTTCCTATTATACACACATGCATTTCCAAACATTTGGACTACCTATGTTGCAAATGTATTATCTTTTCAATTTACACACGGCATCTATTGCACGCCTGTCCGTCCTGGGAGAGGGATCCCTCCTCTGTTGCTCTCCCTGAGGTTTCTCCCATGTTCCCTTTAAACTGTGGATTTTATTGTACGATGTGAGGGTCTACGGACAGAGGGTCTAAGGACAGAGGGTGTAAGGACAAAGGGTCTGAGGACAGAGGGTCTAAGGACAGAGGGTCTAAGGACAGAGGGTCTAAGGACAGAGGGTGTCGTATTGTCATTCTGATATTCTGTACAAACTGTGAAGTCCACTGAGACAAATGTAACATTTGTGATATTGGGCTTTAAATAAACATTGATTGATTGATTGATTGATTGGCAAATTGTACAATTATAAGTCCATGTTTGGGATAGATAATTGAAGACTGCTTTAATTCAATAAGTTCAATAGCTTAACCCTGACCCTAACTAATGGTGCTTTTTAAACAATAAGTTGTTCTGGATTGCCTATTTTTTCTTTTGATTGTGTGTTTTAATGTTTCTTTGTATAACAGACCATACCTAGGTTACATCCAATGACAATTATTAACATGACTTCAACCCCAAATGCTGTTTTTAACCTACACTTTACATTGTACTTTTACAACAATTTGATACCTTACCTGCTTATTTCTCATCCGATCGTCTAAACAACTGAACCCAAGAGATTTCTGCAGAAAAAGGCCCTTGAGTCAACTCTTGCTGTTCTTTGTTAGCCAAGATGAACTTCAGCCTTTTGTCTATGGAGCTACTGTATGTGGGTCAAATGCCTGACTGAGAAACTGACCCATTTCCACAAACATAGTTGATATGCTGCAGCACGTTTCTCTCTATTTCTTATTCTTGCCATCTGTGGACTTTGTTGATTCATGGCAATGCCAAGACAGGAAATGATGGATTACTTTAAAAGAGTCCATATCATGTATTAGTCGGTTCCTCAGTAAATCTCCAACAGCCCCATCATTTATTGGTGGCAGCAGCTGACAGTATCATGTGAAAAGTGTCCGGTGCTGTGTGTGTGTTTACCTGGCAAACCACAGGAAGTCTGCGTACCCAACAAACTGGACATATGACTATAGCTTGGGAAACACACACACAAACATGAGCACATTCACATTTCTTACACAAATTCTTATCCCTGGGAGTCCTTGGAGATTTGGGAACCATTCAGAGTTGTGTTCACAAGGCAGCAGAAAGCCTTTATCCTTGTGTGTTTGTCAAGGTCCTTTTAAACAAATCCATTAGGAACAGGCGCCACAGGGTTTGACGGCCCAGCGTGGGCTCACAGATGGCTTGGCTTGGTTTTTAAGGCATCCGGAGACATTATGATTGGCTTGTACAGGTACTGATGATCCAGAACCAGCAGGGGTCTCAGGCTGTTTGGACCGAAACACGGCTTATCCTGGACCAATCAGATCAAGGAGAGGAGCTGCCAGGACAGACTGACTCATTATACCATCATAAAACCAAAATACCACCAAGTCAGGAAAATAAAGCCTGGCTTAAATGTAGTGCTTGTTTCTATAAAAGGACTGGTAGCCTTAAAATACACACTTTAACATATTTAAAACAACATGTGTGTACTTTAACAATGCTATTTATAGGATGACATGTGTTTGTGTCAAAGCATGTCCAATGACAGAGATCTAGACATCTTGGAAAAGTAAGTTGTCATGGAAAGGAAAATACTACTTTAGGTCCTTCATTTCCTCAAACAAGCAACCTAAACCATAACCCAGAGGACAGAGCAAGATGATCGACAGTATGTCAATATTACAAGTTGTTTAATGACTAAAGCAGTACAAATGTAATGGGTGGAACCAGCAAGGAAACATCCGGATTAGAGTGTGGACGGCTCTTTGACTTGGACTTGACGTGGATTTTATAAGGTGCAGGATTCCAGCAAACAACTGCCTAAATTGTATCTTGTATCTTTTTGAATCACTGCCTCACTTTGAAAAGGCATTCACGACAGGATGGTACCATCAAATCTATGTCCATAAAACATAGAAATGTGTCATGTATAATAATAAAAATGAGACTTTTCCTGTCAGGCTAATACCTTTCATTTATCATCGTCATTGGTCAGTTCCAATGGACAACATCTAAAAAAGGAAACTTGTCTAAAGAAAGATTTACTCATATGTCTGTCTTTGCAGCACATCTGTCCTAAAGGTTACCTAGCTGCAGGAATTCTATGGGACAATGGCAATATACGCGTGTGTGTGTGTGTGTGTGTGTGTGTGTGTGTGTGTGTGTGTGTGTGTGTGCGTGTGTGTGTGTGTGTGTGTGTGTGTGTGTGTGTGTGTGTGTGTGTGTGTGTGTGAGAAAGAGAATGAAGGTTGGTTTAGAGAGGGCAAAGAACTTCTCAATGGTCTTTAGTGTCCACTCTACCCCGGCCTTTTATGACCTTGTCGTGTGGGCTTCAGCACAGTTTCCTTTTATATTCACATTCAATTTATAGGTCTAATACAAACGGACAGCTGGGATTTACACTGTGTTCACACACGGCCAAAGAGACAACCCAGACTCATTCACAAAAAACACCATTCAGGTTTCACTATCATGCTGCGACCCAACCATGCAGAGCAAGGCAGTTCAGGTCAGACTCAACTGAAACCAGCAAACTTAAATGTACCAAAAGCCTGGAACCATCATTAAAATGTACACATTAACTTCTATACCTTAAATACAAATGTTAAAACATCTTGAAATCAAAATCCCTCTCATGGAGTCTTCTCAAAGACAAATGACAAAAGGGACTACGAAGATACAGGAAAGGGGGAGACATGATGGACGACGTGCAGATAGAGTAATGCAGACATTACTAGAAGTGTCAGGAGGCTATCCTTCTATCACAAATGAACCCTAATGGCTACACTATAATAATACATTCGGTTTATAAAGCACCTTTCATTGCTCACAGAAATCCCAAGGTGCTACAGGAGGCATAATAAAAACATAAACATTTACAAATATGGACCGTTATGACCACAAATACATACCGGTACTGAGTTATGCATTTGCACTCAAATTAAAATGCTGTTTCCATGACGTAATGAACACTTTTATTTTATAGTTTTCTTGTATAAATGTGTGGTTGTTTTTTTACACCACCTGCAAAACTCTACCCAGAAAGCTTGTTAAATATCACCATTTTTAGTACCATTATTTTTCATATAAAGAAGGGTTGACAACGTTTTAACGCATATGTCCTAGGAGTAGTTGATTAGTTAAATGCGTAGAAACTGTATAGGCGAGAGAGAGAGTGAGTGACAGGTGTCTGCAATTGGAGAAGAAAATACATTTTACAAAGTTACATTACATGACATGTCACTTGTTAGACACTTTTATCCAAAGCGACTTACATACTCAATACTGTGGACAATCCCCACAGGAGACATTTGGGGTGAAGTGTCTCAGGGACACAACGACATGCTGACTGCAGTGGGGTTTGAACCCTGATCCGAACACCAACGCACAACCCACTGCGCCACATGCCTCCCGAGTTAATAAAGTTGTGAGGTGGTAGTGAATGTAGAGGTATTCGTCGTCCATGAACAAATATCAAAGTAATCCCAATGGCATAATCCCCAATGTGGGCGTACCATCACCTGTCCTCTGTGCGTTGTTACAGGAATTCAATAAAATAATATCATTTTAAATCAGTTTTTCAAATTAACTAATTGTTGAAATGATGAGTTTATTGTTGAATGTATGGAATTAAAGCAGTCATTAATTGTTTGGCTCTGAAATGGCTTAACCATGTAATGTGATATGCTACAGAAAATAGCAGATGAATATTTTATATCCAGGAAGACACGTCTGCTGATTATCTCTTGGCTTCTGTCTTCCTTGTCAACTAATTTCCATCACCTAGTTTCCGTTCGACATTACCATCACTCCAGTCACATGCTTTTATCACATGGCAATACGTATGCTGATGTATAATGTTTTTATAAATGTTTTTATTTCTTGTGATTTGGGGCGATAATACATTTTGATTTGATGTAATACTTTAACACACTGACCATACCAGCTATAATACTACGTGTTTCCACAGGCTGAGGCTCTTTTTGTAGAAGCAGGTGCATTTCTGTGTCACCCTTCTCTCAAAGATGGTCAAAGTAGTGTCACAACCTCAGTGGAGAACAGCGACTGTGACTCCATGAGCTCCACATGCTCAGGTGGACTCCTGCTTAAGGACACTATAGGCTTATGGTCAGTGAGTTTAATATGACTCTGGGCATGGTAGAGAAAAGGCTGTATTGTGCCTCCGTCCTGAACAAGCACACTTTTCCCACAGAGCTAAAGTACACACAAATACACACACGTGCACACAGACACACTCTTCCTTACGGTTTTTCCCACAGTGCTCGGCACTCCCGGGGGAGTAAATTGCAGTAATCCAGGGCAGCGATTTCAGACGCAGCAATTACACCACAGTGAATGACTTGGGAGCCACACACACACACACACACACACACAAACACACACTATTGTTATAACTTACTGTACGTACAGATTGCCACCACATGCCTACAAACTGAGTTTTGCTCTTCAGTCCTACTTACTTTTCTCACATTCATTCTTAAATGCATTATACAAGCAAGCACATGAAAATACATACACACACACACACACACACGCATGCTGTGCTGAGCAGCCATTCGCCTGTCAACACTGCAGCAAATTAACTGACATCAAACACCGGTGAGCACAGGCTTAGACATGTAGGGGACACAGTCTCACTGGGAGAGAAGGACGAGAGGAGGAGGACTTGGGGGTTGGAAATAGAGAAGAGATGAGGGAAATTAGAGAAAGGGATGGCGGGAATAGACATTTTTGTTTTCTTTTAAGAGATCAGAAATGGCAGGAATACACAGAAGAGGTCAATGTAGTAATCAATGACCAGAGAATAGGAGACACCAAACACATCATTACATGTCTCTCGTGAATCAAATCGTTTTTAGAGGAAGGGATTTCTTTGAGCAATGAGCCATTTAAAAACTTGTGAGAGTCCAGTGTGTCCAAAAGTCTAGGAAGTCTTCAGTTACAACCCGTTGCCTTTCTGGTCATTACTCCTGAGTATGAGATATGCACTTGAATGAGAAGCTCGCACATTTTATTTTGTTTAAAGATTTGGCAATTTGTAGTTATATGATCTATTACAAGTAAGAAATATGTTGTACGACATCGTAGGATTGATTTTAATTTAGCAAAGCTGGTGGCGGGTGATCAAACGAAAGGATATTTGTGAACAAATGATTACACGCATGTTAAGTGCTCTGAGAATTACAATATTCAGTTTAAGGTTTTATCAAGCTTCAATATGCTTTGATTGTCTTGTTTCAAATAAAGTAAACCTAAATTAAATGTAGATATTTGAATTTCACTTTTCTTTTGATCAATATTTAATAATACTACCATCCAAACCTTCTGGTTCGGTGTGACACACTTCCCAATGCATCAGCTTGACATATTTCGAAACAATTTAAACTTGATTTGATATAAACTGACCTCCAGTTCTCCTTCATGGTGAAGTCAGGCTTATCTATGTATGTCTTAACAGCCGCCTCGCAAACCTACCAGTGTTTTAAACTATAACAAGTATTATTAGATGTTAAACCAAACCACAATATAACCATAGTGGTAACAGACCAGGAAACATTAAGTCATATTAATAACCTTTTTGCAACGGTAACAATGTTAGGAGGAAATGACAGATCGTGTCCAAAGAGGAACCATAAAGGAAAACACACATATGGGGTTAGCGGTACAATAATGAGAGAAATTGTTCTTTTACTGAAGGTTGTGTAGACGTGTAGTACTGAAGACAATTACTCCAATAACTAGTGAGCACGATTAAGTATCATCTAGTGGATTAAAGATTGCAACCAAGTCAATAAACCTTCAACCCTTCCTATCCAAGAACCTTTGGTGGTACATTTGCACTAAAGACTTCTGGTCACTGTCAGGTAGTATTCTACCATGGGGCCTCTTTGCTATTCACACAGTAAGTGAGCATGTTGGTGGGCTACACACACTAGCGCTTCAATCCTCTGGGTTAAAACCAACACACACACATACCATGTATACATCACTTCAGGCAACATTGCATTGACTTACATGCATTTCCTGGAGACTTATCCTAACCTTAACCATAACCAACACATGCCTAACCCTAACCCTAACCCTAACCCTAACCCCAGAGATGTTCACAAGTCTTTTTTTGCAAGTCCAAGTCAAGTCTCAAGTCTTTGGTCAGGAGTCCAAGTCAAGTCTCAAGTCTCTTCTGGTTGTAATAAGCCTTCTATTGTCTGCTGCTATCCAGTCTGTTAAGAATACTGCACAGCTATATCTAAGACATTCAAAGCATTTACTGTGTTATTATCACTCCTATATCTATTAGCATACAGTATCAGTACTGATTAGTTGTTTGTTATATGATCACTTTAAACAGGCTATTGCAATATGAGGACAAACATCACACTTTAGCTAAATGCAAACAACTTATAAGCAAAACAATTCAGAATCAGAAATACGTCAAATACGTCTTTGTATCAACCGTATTGTTTAATTACACTGGGTCTCTAATGACATCTTTTAAGTCTACTATTAATAAACATATTCCTCTATCCTCTCACTCAAAGCCAGTGTTATGGTAACCTGATAAACCTGTAACATTAACGCTACGTGGTCAACAATAAACCTGTAACCTGCCTATAAACCGACAGATGTATTTATGTATGTAACTATGTATTTTTCTACGTTTAACGTTAGCCAGTAGATGTTGGCAGAGGAACGTAATGATTAACGTTACCGACCTTTTTTATGTCATGTCGAGAGTTGGATGTCAACGCCACTCAACGCAAACAAGTGTGACAAGCAAACATTCACTCATCTTTTCAAATATTCAGTTACAAAGCTAGCAGCAAGCTAAGTTAACATTACATAGCTGATGCTGAGCTAAACATGTTTGCTAACCGACCATGCGTTAATGTGATTGACCTCTCAGGGTGAGTTTTCAAGTGCCTGATGAAATCCGACGTTGTTGCGCCAGCATCCTTGATTTTGATATTGCAGACTTTTGCAGTGTGCTCCTTTTGTTGGTGCCGCCGGCGTTTTGTTCGAAGTGTTTGTAGTTTAACCTAATTACAAGCGGTACAGCCGCAGGTGTGCCGGTAGTAACAGAGGCGCGCACGTCTGCGTAATGAGCCCGGCTAAAGTAACTGGATGGCCGACCTGCCTGTCAGCCTTCCATCTGGGCACAAACTTATCTCGTGCCCTCATTGGTCATGTGCGCGCTCGTATGTGTTGGAGGAGGCGGGCTCTATAAGGAAGTAGCAGCCTCTAGCAGATTATCTCCGCGATCTCTAGCGATCTCAGCCGGTTTCTCTCAAATGTCCCTACCCCACCTTTAATACGCCACAAATAGAAAACACAATGATTGTTCACGAGTCCCAACACACGAGTCCAAGTCGAGTCTGAAGTATTTTGGTCAAGAGTCCAAGTCAAGTCTCAAGTCTCTGTGTGTGCGACTTAAGTGTGACTCGAGTCCGAGTCGCAGACTCGAGTCCCCATCTCTGCCTAACCCTAACCCTAACCAAGTCTTCACCCTAAAATTAATGATCCCCCTTATGGGGACCTCCAATTTGTCCCCATAAGGGAGGCGAGTCCCCACACGTGACTGTGTAGACAGATTTAGTTCCCCACAAGTATAGTAATGCCAGGGCACACACACACACACACACACACAAACACACACGCACACACACACACAGGGTTCAGCCTCATTAACTGTAATGACATCAGGTAAAGGGCTGACAAACTCCTGAACATGAGATGACAAAGAAAGTGAGGGTTAGACTGTAGGTTTGCAGCTGCTTCTTGTTTCGCTGCTAACTGCTAAACACATGGAGCCTCCACCCTGCACCTGCCTTCAAACAGCTGCCAAGGTCATAACTGATATGAAAACCAAGCAAAACGTGAAGCGATGTCTGCAACACGGTATCAAAATGGTCGGCATCAAAATATGGCTTGAGGGAAAAAGCTGAAACAATGGTAGTAGGTAATAGAGAGGTGCAGTGATGATGTGTTTGTGTAAGACCCAGAAGCTAGTTTCCCAAAGGCTCCCGATACAAAATGCCGATGGGATTTTTATATTGTGTTCTGGAATAATGCAGAAAACAACATCTGTGGCACTCTTTATGGTACTTATATATTTTAGTCTCCACTTGATTTATGTCTGAAGCATAACATGGCTCTGCATCACCACCGCTAAGCTAAAGGCGGACTATGCTTGGCTTGATGAAGTTTAATAGTCTCATTAGTCGCTTGTTAGCAACCAGCGATTAGGACACAGAAGCTTTGGAAACTCACTGTGAGGGATTTACTGACGTAGTTTGGCTCGTAACAAAACGTGAAAGTCTTTCAAGCTTGTATTCAACACACATCTAATTTTAGGCATCTAACAAAAAAGAAATGTCAAAGAAATGTTTACTTTAAGACCAAAAGTGATTAAATGCTAACTAATGTTGGTGTTTAAATACATGCTAACCTAAAGGATTTTGCATCAGTGTCAACTACAATCTGTATCAAGCGTTTGCATGCTTGAAGGCGCAGATAATCATCGAAAATATACCTTTTCAACATCAGTGTTTTAGTATGTCCATGTTAGCATTACAGAACTGCTAGCATTGCTACAAACTCATAGAACCAATATCGGTACCACTTTACAATAAGACTACCCTTATAACGGGTTTACGAATAGTTTGTAATTCATTTATTAATTAGGTTGTGAACACTTTATAAATCCTTAATAAGCTTTTATAAGACTTGAGATAAACAGGGCAACTGTGACCGGTTGCTTGCCAAATAGTGAGACCACATGTATCTGTACTGCTAAGCCTTATTAGAAACGGTAGTAACTCATTCATAAATGGTGATTTGTTTCACACTTTACAACAAAGCTCCGTTTTGGCAGCTATGAAATGTTAGTAACTCGTAAATAGATGGTCATAAAGAGATGCCAATACACATCAAGATGGATGGGGGGGAATCAACTCAGTGAGCAACAGATACCAAGGATGCTGGCTGATGAAGAAGATGAAGTAAGCTAGTGCCAATATAAGGCTTAGTCATCTTGCCAAATAGTGAGCCTGTGTTGATGTATGAAAACTATGTTAGAACTGGTTTATAAATGGTTCTTAATGATTAATAAAGTGTGTAAAACCTAATTATAAACCATTTATGAATCCTTTATAGGGGTATTGTAAAGTGGTACCCAAATGGCTATGTTGAGTACTATTAGGTTGTCTATCTAACTATGAGGGCTTCAAAAAGCTTTCAAAACGAATGATAGTCTGTTTTTACGAGTCATTTTTCTACCTCCTATTTTAAATCCACAATATGTCTCAATAACAAAGGGGGGGGGGCTGGAGGCTAAAGGTCTAAATAACAAATATCCTGATGTGTACTGTAAGCTAAATGTATTCAAACAACTGTGTTAGAAATCCTACTTCATGCAATGTAATGCAAAACAAAATTCATATTAAGATTAAAATATATATCATATTCCATTTACTTGTATATAGACTCTTCTTGCACTATTTCTATTTTATTTGTATTTACTTGCGCATGTCATAACATTCTCTGGCACTATTTCGTCTGTCTTTATCTGTTATATATATTCATGTTGCTCTGTTGTAGGAGCCTGGGACTTCTACACTGTAGTTCAGGGGTGTCAAACTCAAATACACAGTGGGCCAAAAGGAAGGAAACATCCATTGAACTCAGTGTGCTGCTGTGATGCTAGTTCAAATCAGATACTTGGCGTCTCATCTTGGGTGCAAGTTCATCAATGTTTGGGCTCAGGCTCTGATCTGAGGAGACCCTCAGGGTGGAGTGAAGGTGTGCGTGCAATATGCCGGCGGAGCAGATCGAATAGTAATTAAAAATTGTCCTGTGGGCCGAAATTAAATCCACCACGGGCTGGATTTGGCCCCCGGGCCTTGAGTTTGACACATGTGCTGTAGTTAATCTGCACATTACAATAAAGCTTTGAATCTTGAATCCAACCTGATCTAATCTGTATAATCAGATTATCTGTATCTAATCTGATCCAGACATATTTTAAATGTATGTTTCTGTACACGGGTTAAAGTAGGTGTAAAGTGTTAAAGTTGACTTAGATACCACTGTTTTATAAAATCTTGAATAAAGTAGAAATGTTAAGTCTGTGGATAAGTCCTCGTCAAGTGAACTGCTCAATGTGTAGGAGTTCTTTTCACTGTCTTTCTCAACGGCTCACATGCTGGCACTGTGTTGTGCAACTTCAGCAGTTCACCCCCCATGGACGAGACTTGACAGATTGACGAAACACTCCCCAAACTGCGGCGCCTCTGACATTTCGACTTATCCGCTGACCTCTCAAAATAAAACTGTTAAGAAACCCCAGAAGGAGTTGTAAACTTCCCCGAATGGAGATATTACTCTTGCTTCTGCTTCTGAGGACATTTCAGGATAACAAATATTTGCTTACTGCTAATTCTGTCAACCTCGTCTGCACACTATCTTAGATTCAACACAGTAACCAGTGTCAAAGTATCCATGAATCCCTTAAAGTAGAGGTTATTGATACCAAATCCTTCACTTTGGATGTTAGCACGTCATTAAAGTAATATACAGAACGTGCAGATGCCTTAACGTGGCCTAATAAGATACCTGTGTTTTAGCTCTGCCAAGGTTTGTTCTTGTTGTTTGTTTTTATATTTGTTGACAACTTTACAGAAAAACTACTGCCCCAAATCATCCATAATCAGTTTGCTGCTCACTGTTAATTGCCTGATATCTAAGTTTCTAGCTTTGCAAACTATGTTTGGATAAGTAATTGTTCTTTAAAAATATATGCATGAAAATACGTGAAGCTTTTTCCGTCTGTCAGGTTTTAAAGGACCATTTGGACCACAAACGTGCAACCATAAGAGTGGTGAGTCCGAAACAGGGAAATTAGGTTGTTCTTCCTCGTCTCGAAGTCAATGTTTTTAATTTATTTCATGTCATTTAATCGCTTATTTGAACCGGGACAATGCACATTGATGAACACTTTAAACAAATAATTCTTCAAGTGTAAATGATGCCGGATTTTAGCTTTGAGCTGATTCCCATCCGTAGTCCCGTCACATACAACATATAAGAACATGACATTTATATACATAGCAAAAATAAATACATGATATGCAGGAAGAGCATGAGCAGCATACAAGCATTTACCACACGGCAGTACAATGTAGCAGCTATGATATATAAAGTGCAAGAGAAGATACAAGAGATGCCTAAAGTAGGAGGAGATACCCCTGTATAAAAGTGCATTTAGCGGTGATCGCACGTCTGGTTGTTTCTCAACCGTTCTTTGAGTTGTCCTTTAAAACTATTGAGAGTGGGACAATCCCGTATCTCAGTTGGGAGGCTATTCCACAATGAGCTGCCTTTAATGGAGAGGACATTTTGTCCAAAAGTGGTCCGTCTGCAGTGGACTTCACAGTCTCCTCTGGTTTCTGACCTAGTGCAGCGTCCAGTGTGTTTCTGTGGAGTAATTCCCCTAAGGGGGGGCATACTTTTAAAATACTTTAAATGGTCAAAACTCAAGAAATGGTGTTTCTCAAGGATGGTACAGTGGTGGTATGAATGTGGCTTTCTGTCAAACATATGGATAGCTCTCTTGAACAGCTGTTCTATGGGTTTCAGGTTTGTGGCACAAAGAGTATTCAAAGCAAAGCTCCTGGGACTCATCCTAGTGAACAATTTGTCATGGACGAAACACATAGAGTCAGTGGTGGCAAAGATGGGGAGGAATATATCTGTCATCAAGAGGTGCTCAGTGTTTTTACCACCGCAACTGACAAAACAAGTCATTGAGACTCTAGTACTTTCACAACTGGACTACTGCTCAATGATCTGGTCAGGGGCAAACAAGAGGGACCTGGGAAAGCTGCAACTGGTTCAGAGTAGCTCGGCTTGCCCTTAGGTGGACACCAAGACATCATGTAAACAAAATGCATGTCAAGCTCTCCTGGACATTAGTCACGGAAAGGCTGATGGTATCACTCCTTGTCTTTTTGAGAAACATAAATGAGCTGAAGCATCCAACCTGTCTATATAAGCAACTTACACCTAGCTCTAACATCCATAGATATAAAACGAGACATGCCACAAGAGGTTGCTATCAAATCCCTAAAGCCAAAACAGAGTCTATGAAGAGCACAGTGCTGCATGGAAAACACTGCCAGATCAGATTTCTAAAGAAACTGTTACGATTATTGTGTTATGTCACGTTTTCTATGTCTTGGTTTGGGTGTTTTGCTGTTCTCCCCGTCATGTTTTCCTCTTGGTATATTGTCTGGTCCTTTTCCCTGTGTTTTTCCTCCTGTCGTTAGTTTCCCTGGTGTGTCTAATTTCCTGATTGTTTTCACCTATCACTCCTTGTGTGTCTCCAGTGCTCATCAGTGTCAGCCCCACCCCTGATTGTTCCCACCTGTGTCTAGTTACCCTGTGTTTAAATTCCCCTGTCTCCCAGTGTTCAGTGTCGGTTCGTCTTGTGATTTGGCTTGTCCTCGGTGAGTGTTCTGTTCTGCCTGTATATATATAGCCTTGGAATAAAGGAATTATTTTTACTTTAATCTGCATTTGGGTCCTACCTGCTTCACACATCGTAACATTACGAACCGACCAAAGATGGACCCAGCGGATTCAGCTTTTTTGATGCCACAGGCGGCTGCTAAGAGAAGGAGGCGCAAAGCCGAGCTAGCAGCCATGCCTCCATGCTCCAGTGCCGGCCCACGCAGCTTTGCGTCCATACTGGATTACCTGGTTTACACAGCCAGGGTCCAGGCTTCTGCTCCGGACCTTACAGCCAGGTTTCCGGCTCCAGCTGCCACAGTCCCATCTCAAGTTTCCTCTCGAGTCCCCTCTCCAGTCCCTCTGGAGTCCCCTCTGGAGTCCCCTCTGGAGTCCCCTCTCCAGTTCCCCTCTCCAGTTCCCTCTGGAGTTCCCTCTGGAGTTCCCCTCTGGAGTCCCCTCTGGAGTCCCCTCTGGTCCAGTCCCCTCTCCAGTCTCCCTCCTCTAGTCCCTCCTCTAGTCCCTCCTCTAGTCCCTCCTTTAGTCCCTGCTCTAGTCCCTCCTCTCGTCCCTCCTCTTGGTCCCCTCGCGAGTCCCCTCTCGAGTTCCCTTCTCTAGTCCCATCTCTAGTCCCTCCTCTAGTCACTTCTCGAGTCCCCTCTCCAGTTCCCTCCTCTAGTCCCTCCTTTAGTCCCTGCTCTCGTCCCTCCTTTAGTCCCTCCTCTCGTCCCTCCTCTAGTTCCCCTCGCGAGTCCCCTCTCGAGTTCCCTTCTCTAGTTACTCCTCTAGTCCCTCCTCTAGTTCCCCTCTCTAGTTCCCCTCTCGAGTCTCCTCTCGAGTCCCCTCTCGAGTTCCCCCTTGGTTCCCCTCTCGAGTCTCCTCTCGAGTCTCTTCTTGAGTCCCCTCTCGAGTTCCCCCTTGGTTCCCCTCTTGAGTCTCCTCTCGAGTCTCCTCTCGGGTCCCTACTCCGGGTCCTGTCCCGTTGGGGGCTGCCCCCGGGCCGTCCGCCCGAATCCCCCTTTTTGGACTCTGCCTTACCCCCGGGCCGTCCGCCCGAGACCCCTTCCTGGTCCTCTGCCTTGCCCCCGGGCCGTCCGCCCGAGACCCCTTCCTGGTCCTCTGCCTTGCCCCCGGGCCGTCCGCCCGAGACCCCTTCCTGGTCCTCTGCCGTGCCCCTGGGCGGTCAGTTCAGTCCTGTCCTCCAGACCCCCTCCACCCACCCTGGTGGCCCTAGTTTTGCTTCACACATTGTAACAGAAACAACTAAAGCAAGCTTCAAAGGACGATTGAAGAGGCATCGAGAAGCCCAAAGATTGTAAATTACACAAGCAGCAGACAGGTTATGGTAAACATACAGCAGCACACCGATTCATATAGGTTTTTTAAACACATGCAGGAATATGGTACATTCGCTAACATAGACACACACACAGCCTTTCACAGTTATGATGAGGATTGTATTTGTTTAGTTTGTTTTTACTCTACAAGAAGCGAAGGGAGACATTTGTAAAATCACTATTATTATTATTGTTCTTTTTTCTTTTTCTTTCCAAGGAAATGGGGAATCAGAAAATAAGCTGTATGTGATGGTTGATATGAAAGTCACTGTTTGAAGGAAAATTGACGCCGTACACGATTTGTATCATTGTCTTGTAATGTACTGTCGAATGTCATGTTTTATGTTATTTGTGGACCCCAGGAAGATTATCTGTTATGCACCAGCTAATGGGGATCCTAATAAACTATAAACTATTCAATGTGGGATAGAATCATACAGTGGAGGTGTGACTTTGCAGCATTGACATTTAAGAAAGGTCTAATTTGTTTAACATTTTGCAAGTTGAATTTAATGGCATTGGATACTTTCCTAATATGTTTCTTAAAAGTCAAGTTCGAGTCCAGTATGAGTCCAAGATACTTGAACTTTAGTTAGAGTCGCGAAAAAAAGTTATTTGGTTAATACAAGCTTGGAGATACTTCAGTATACAACCCACTGGTGAACGTCTGAACCTTTTAAAGGTTTTGAGCACAGGATTTGCTAACAAGTGTCTAACTAAGATAATAAGTGATCACACCGTACACAAGACCTCTTTAGCTTAGCGGTGTTGAAGTGAAGTCTGTCATATAGTTAGTTTATCGGATTGCTGTTTACTTCTGGCAATTGCATTTATGCTTCATATCATACAAGTTGTTTTGATATGAATATGTTGAAAATATCCTCTTGAACAAAACCTGTAAGTTTCATAAACATGTGTTTCCCACAGATCTTATTTTCTTAAATCTATTTTTTTAAATCCCTTTTCTGTCGAAGGAGCCTTTGCAATGCTAACTTCATGGTCGACCTACAAAAATGTGTTATCACTGCACCATGAATACAGTATATACCACTATTATAGTTAAGAGGGTTGCAGTGCAGCAAACATATTCAGCTCTGAGGGGAAGAAATGTTGTCAGTCCCCACCCAAGCTACTCAAACTGAGGTAACCTCTACCTGAGTATTTGAAATGGGTCAAATGCTTCCATGTTGATTGCTGGCGGTGAGTTTGGTTACATACAAAAATGAAAGCAGGAGAATGCAATTGACTTTGTCAGTGTTGGACTCCGAATGCAAAAAAACATTCCTACTCACCAGTGCACTGTATACACCATCAGAGGTGGGAAGTAGCGGAGTACAAATACTTTGTTACTGTACTTACATTTTTCTGGTATCAGTACTTTACTCCACTACTTATTTGTGACAACCTTTTACTTTGACTTCTTACATGTTGAACTCAAATACCTGTACTTTCTACTTCTTACATGTTGAACACAAATACCTGTACTTTCTACTTCTTACATGTTGAACACAAATACCTGTACTTTCTACTTCTTACATGTTGAACTCAAATACCTGTACTTTCTACTTCTCTACATGTTGAACTCAAATACCTGTACTTTCTACTTCTTACATGTTGAACCAAATACCTGTACTTTCTACTTCATACATGTTGAACTCAAATACCTGTACTTTCTACTTCTTACATGTTGAACCCAAATACCTGTACTTTCTACTTCTTACATGTTGAACACAAATACCTGTACTTTCTACTTCTTACATGTTGAACTCAAATACCTGTACTTTCTACTTCTTACATGTTGAACTCAAATACCTGTACTTTCTACTTCTCACATGTTGAACACAAATACCTGTACTTTCTACTTCTTACATGTTGAACTCAAATACCTGTACTTTCTACTTCTCACATGTTGAACACAAATACCTGTACTTTCTACTTCTTACATGTTGAACTCAAATACCTGTACTTTCTACTTCTCACATGTTGAACTCAAATACATGTACTTTCTACTTCTTACATGTTGAACTCAAATACCTGTACTTTCTACTTCTTACATGTTGAACTCAAATACCTGTACTTTCTACTTCTTACATGTTGAACACAAATACCTGTACTTTATACTTCTTACATGTTGAACACAAATACCTGTACTTTCTACTTCTCACATGTTGAACACAAATACCTGTACTTTCTACTTCTCACATGTTGAACACAAATACCTATACTTTCTACTTTTTACATGTTGAACACAAATACCTGTACTTTCTACTTCTTACTTGTTGAACACAAATAACTGTACTTTCTACTTCTTACATGTTGAACACAAATACCTGAACTTTCTACTTCTTACATGTTGAACTCAAATACCTGTACTTTCTACTTCTCACATGTTGAACACAAATACCTGTACTTTCTACTTCTTACATGTTGAACTCAAATACCTGTACTTTCTACTTCTCACATGTTGAACTCAAATACATGTACTTTCTACTTCTTACATGTTGAACTCAAATACCTGTACTTTCTACTTCTTACATGTTGAACACAAATACCTGTACTTTCTACTTCTTACATGTTGAACACAAATACCTGTACTTTCTACTTCTTACATGTTGAACACAAATACCTGTACTTTCTACTTCTTACATGTTGAACACAAATACCTGTACTTTCTACTTCTCACATGTTGAACTCAAATACCTGTACTTTCTACTTCTTACATGTTGAACACAAATACCTGTACTTTCTACTTCTTACATGTTGAACTCAAATACCTGTACTTTCTACTTCTCACATGTTGAACTCAAATACCTGTACTTTCTACTTCTTAGATGTTGAACTCAAATACCTGTACTTTCTACTTCTCTCATTTTCCAAACAGCTGGTTCCTTTAGTCTGACTGTGTGTTTGGTGCGTGATCATTATTCTTCAGAGTCACTGCGTGCCTATTGATGTGAACACGATCCGTGTATCCATCACTTCCTGGTCTTCTCTAAAGAAGAGGGACCAATGGAAACGTTGTCATGTTGCCGTTGTTCAGCATGGAAACATTCATAAGCTTACAATGACATTATTGTTCTATTAATATAAAGGGAGGTCAGGTACTCTTTAAAACAGCTGCTAGTTATGGGTACTTTTTACTGAAGTACACTTCAAAGTTCTTTACTTCTACTTGAGTAAAGAAGTTTAGTCAGTACTTCTACTTTTACCAGAGTCTTTTTAGGAGTATCTGTACTTCTACTTGAGTAAAGGATGAGTGTACGTTTGCCAGCTCTGCTCACCATAACCTGAAAAATCGAAGTTATTGTATTTGGTAGTCTTCTGACACATGGCCACCACAGAGACAAACGTATTCACACTTACAGTAACACAGGTGTTCTTATACCAGGCCCTTGTTGAAGGGAGGCATTTCTTACAAACCCCTAAGTCATTATCCTGCTGTGCTGTTATTTCTTGAAGGTGATTTATTTAATAAAATAAGTTTTAAAGCTGTCTCACTGACCAAGCTAGGGTTGCTAAAATAACAAGTGAGTCGCCAAGAGTAATTATTTTCAGCCAAAACAATTATTGTTCCTAGAAATATATCATATTGCTTTCTATCATGGACTTTGACCAAACACTATAAATAACAGACATTTAAAATATCATAATTGATACACTGACCAAAGGTAATTGTAACTGGCATTTACTGTAAACCTTTGAAATTAAAAATGATGAAGTCGACAGGAATGCAGGAGGTTAACATATTCTTTATGTAAAGCCCCTGTGTGTGTTTTTTTCGGTCCAAACAGTTGCTAGCCTGGCTGTTATATGAATTAAAGTCTCAGTCAGGTTTAATCATCAACGTTTGGACGCTGAAGTAAGTAAGTAAGTAACATTTATTTATAAAGTGCTTTTCACAGACATAGTCACAAAGTGCTTGACAAAGCATTAAAACATCATACGAATAAAGACGCTAAAAACACAATAAAAACACATTAAACAATAAAAACACAATCAAAACATATCAATCAGAGAGGCAGAGAGTGTCCAAACTTTTAAGAGTGCGTTGCAGATCTACATTTTTAACAAAGCCTTCAGTTTAGAGCTGGCATTTTATGGTATTAATTTGATTGCAGCGGGTGTGGGAGAAGTTCGGAGAAGACATGGAAAAGGACTTTCGGGCGGCACCAAAGTTGTTCCGGAAAACTGTCCGACACCTCAGGAGGGGGAAGCAGGGGAACCATCCAAGCTGTGCACAGTGAGGAGGGGTCTCTGTTGACCTCGAGGCGTAGTCCGTAGTCGTGTCTGCAGTTCGGTGGACTAAGGATTGCACCACTGCTTTTTGCAGATGATGTGGTTCTGATGGCTTCATCGGTCTGCGACTTTCAGCACTCACTGGATCGGTTCTTAACCGAGTGTGAAGCGGCTGGGATGAGGATCAGCACCTCCAAATCTGAGGCCATGGTTCTCAGCAGGAAACCGATGGACTGTCCACTCCAAGTAAGGAATGAGTCCTTACCCCAAGTGAAGGAGTTCAAGTATCTCGGGGTCTTGTTCTCGAGTGAGGGAACAATGGAGCGGGAGATGGGCCGGAGAACCGGAGCAGCGGGAGCGGTACTGCAGTCGCTTTACCGCACCGTTGTGACGAAAAGGGAGCTGAGCCGGAAGGCAAAGCTCTCTGTCTACCGGGCCATGTTTCGTTCCTACCCTCACCTATGGTCATGAAGGATGGGTCATGACCGAAAGAACGAGATCGCGGATACAAGCGGCCGAGATGGGTTTTCTCCGCAGGGTGGCTGGTGTCTCCCTTAGGGATAAGGTGAGAAGTTCGGTCATCAGGGAGGGACTCGGAGTTGAGCCGCTCCTCCTTCGCGTCGAAAGGAGCCAGTTGAGGTGGTTCGGGCACCTAGTTAGGATGCCACCTGGGCGCCTCCCTAGGGAGGTGTTCCAGGCACGTCCAGCTGGGAGGAGACCAAGGGGTAGACCTAGGACCAGGTGGAGGGATTATATCTCTTCCTGGCCTGGGAGCGCCTTGGGACCCCCCAGTCAGAGCTGGTTGATGATGGGAAAGGAAAGTTTGGGGCTCTCTGCTGGAAACTGCTACCCCCGAGACCCGACCACGGATAAGCGGGAGAAGATGGATGGATGGAATTGTATTGTATTTTTATGGTAATTAATTTGAATGTTTTATATATTTGTATTGTCTTTTTATTTTCTTTCTTTACTTTTAATTGAACTATTCACATCTTACCCTGCACTGTAACTTTTATTCATGTACCTGTGTTATTCATGTTTTATTATCTTTGCTTTTTGGATTGCCTTGTGTTGAAAAGTGCTATATAAATAAACTTGTCTTGCCTTTTGTGATATTGGGCTATACAAAAAACGTTTGATTTGATTTGATTTGAACGAGTAAAGACACTTGGCTTGACCACCGGTCACTAACTGGGTCAAACACAACCCAAAACTGGTCTGATTGCTGCCGAATTAGCAACAGTCCACAAACACTGCTAGCCTTACAGCTGGGGATTTGTTAGGATAACTGGAATCACTGACAGCTGTAATGTGTGTGTGTGCGTGCGTGCGCGCGTGCGTGTGTGTGTGTGTAAGTAATTAGGACCCTTGACAGGTACATATTAGCTCTGTAACCGATCTCAGGGGGTGTTTTCCTGTCTGTCAGGCCTGGCTGCTCGGAGAAGGCTCAGTTGAGCGTAGCACTAGCATGCTACCCCTGGCTCTGGGGTTTTAAAAGGACTTCAGTCTTCAGGGGTGGCACAAAACGTTTTTGGAGCTGCTATGAGCGACATAGAGTGATTTTTAGATCCATTTATAGTACATGATAGTCAATGTCTACAGACGCTTCTAATAACCAAATGTCCTGTTGCCTTCATTCAAACAGGTACAAACATTATAAGTTAACTTTGAATTGCCTTGTGTTGAGAGGTGCTATATAAATAAACTGGCCTTGCCTTGCCAAACAACCTGTATATTAATAATTGGATAAAAGTGTATTTACTTCAAACCTGAAACGGCTGCAGCTCCATGTAATTCAGCCATCATAAATTACATTACGTTAAAAACCATTGAGCTGACTTTTTCAACACACGTGTGCTTTATTACCGTAAACAAGGGTACGGGAGAAATTCAGGAAAACCAGTATACAGTTGTACAAGAACAAAGTTGCAAGGAGATGACATAATTAAATACTGCTAATCCCTCAAACAGTAACGTTCATTTTGTAATGGATTTACCGGGGACAGATCTACATACATTTGAATACCATAACCATGACAACCGAAGCAGTTTGGGGTTTAGAATCTTTCTCAAGGATGTCCTATGACTGGTAGATGCATCATTTCCCCCTGATCCACAGTTGCCCTTAATATTTAAACCTGTGCTTTCTTTCCACTGCCGCTTGCAAAAAAATCCTTCAGTGAAAAAGTCAGAGCCACGTCCTGTGATTTACTATAATTGGTCTGTGTATTTAGTATTTTGTGACAGCACAACAGAGTAATACATTTATCTTGTGGACCTGTGAAAGTGGTGTGAGAGGTCTGCAATTTATGTCACCACAACTTGATATAATACACACACACACACACACACCACACACACACACACACACACACACACACACCCTGTCTGACTCCCGTCTCTTCTGGGAGCTTTTCAGCCTTGCGCTGTAGTAAAACATTTCCTCGGTCGGACCCTACGCCGAGCGGGAGCTCCAGCTGTGTCCTGTCTCCTCCCCTGTTTCGTCCTTCATTTCACAGCTGGACTCCTTCACTGTCTGCATGCTAAGGTGTGCTTTGTGTGCATATATCTGAGCATGATTTGTGTGTGAGAGCGTGGGTGTTCACCCTAACGTGTTTGCAGGGTCTGAGTTTAAACTCACGGTTGTGACGTGCAGCTGTGTGTTACATTAGGTGTTTCTG
Source organism: Champsocephalus esox (assembly GCA_036324585.1). Lineage (NCBI taxonomy): Eukaryota > Metazoa > Chordata > Actinopteri > Perciformes > Channichthyidae > Champsocephalus > Champsocephalus esox. The sequence continues at coordinate 42,079,565 of CM070495.1, forward strand.
TGATTTGATTTTGTTTATGTGTGCGATGCATGGCTTTATGCATAACAGACAAACAAGCCATGTGTGTGTGATGGCAGAGATAGAGCTCGTCAGGCTCTGACATGTGTTTGTTTTATCACTGAGTCATTTTGCTGCTCCGAAGCCGTTAGCTTAACAGCCACTCAGACATTAACTCTGAGGATTATGTCCCGGGCTGAGAGGCTTTATCTTTCAACAAAACACTTTATTCTTTATTGGAAACGTCTCGTTATCTGGTGCTGCTCAGGGTTTGATAGAAATTCCACACTTTGAACATGCATACACACTTTTAGCTCAGTTTTATTTGAAGAACAGCACACCTGGAAAACATATAATGTGTAGAAAACGTGTCCATCGTTCCACACTCAACGATTGCCATCTTGGCTACGTTACAGAAGTGGAGGAATTGAAATTGCAGAAACCTATATAAATATAAGTTATGCATTTAGTTTTTTCAGTGTTTTAATAAGCGTAGCACTATACTGGGGGCGAATAAAAGCCACCATTAATGTATTGGGGCGAACCATAATGTTGCTAGGCAGCTAGTTAGCTAGCTAGCTAACAGCAGTGATTTCATTTCCAGTGAGAGCACAGCTGCCTTGTTTCATTTGAGACAACACTACACGATTTAACTTTACAGCAACACTCACATATTTATGATACTTACCGCTTATTTTTCAGCATGTTAATCTCCACATATTAACGGCACTGACATTTTTTAAGCGTTAATGTAATCGCCGTAAGTAAAAAGCTAACATTAGGCTACATCATCACAAAAGCTAAGCTAAAGGCGTGACGTCGACTTGGGTGTTTAAGAGTCTCATTTAGTCACTTATTAGCAACCGCTGTTTTTAGAAGCTTTAGACATTAACATGTGGGGTGTTTACTGACGTATTTTATGTAGTACAACAACATCATGAAAATCTCTTCAGCTTGTTTTAACCACAGATCTTGTTTCAGGCTTCTAACCACAAACATGTTCCAAAAATAATCGACTTTGAGACGAGGGAACTGGTAGTGGTAAAAGTATGTTCTGGGTTTTAGGACATATGTCGAAATCAGTCGCATTGACCCGAAGACACATTTTGAGTTGTATACACTGTTGGAAAGAGGAGATTCCTAGCTTTCTAATGATATCAGGATTGTTGTTGTACTCCAAATATTAAGCGAAATATGTCACATTATATAATGACTGTCACCGAGTCATCACTTTGAGAAAAAGACCTTCGAAGTTTCCTCTTCTCAGGAATCCATCGATCTGATTGGTTATTAGCAAATGATCAAAATACTACGGAGGGAAGATATTTTCGATTGGATTACTGGTCTGGGGGAAGCTCACGAGTGTGTGTGTATATGTGTGTATACGTGTGTGTGTTTCTGTAATGTTGCGTTTGTGTGTATTGTGTTTGTTTCCCGGGGAAAACCCTCAGGAGAAACACCGGCTGTTGTTATGCCTGCTGCTTACTCCGTTCTCCGCTAGTAATTATGCCGTTACAAGCTTCAAAGTTGTATTTATCATCTGAATTTGCCGAAACAAGTTTAATATTCTGAAAGCCAAGACTTTGAGCAGGTCTCTCTTGAAAAATAGGTCAATTGGTCTCTAGGGATTCACCTGGATAAATAAAGGTTTGAAACTGTCACGGACCCTGCCGTGTTATCTATGATTACAACACGCCTTACATTCATAATGTCAGCCGGAGGGAGGGGGGCGGCGCTGCGGAACAGCAGGGTGCGAGTGAGAGCTGTCATCTTCCCTTTACAAGCTTCAAACATGTATTTATCGTGTGGTTTTGGAAATAAAAGTTTCATATTCTGAAAGCCAATACTTTGTTTATTTAAGATTTATTCAGATGGCTTGACAGTGTATCAGTGGCGAACAGGCAGGGCCTTCAAGGTATGCAGAGAATACCCTGGAACACTCAGATAAAACAAACAACAAATCAATTTAATTATATAAATAAGATGTATGTATATAAAATGAATAAATGAGAATGGTATCCGTGTTGTTGATCTGTAATATCACAGTGTTACGTTGATTTGTGTGTCCTTCTCGGTCCATGCACTTCGCATTTCAGTGGTTTTGTGTTAGAAAAGAAAGCAACCAATCAGATCTCGTTCTGGGTCTCTCGGTAGAATATCCTTCAAGGTATTCTACATCCTTGATCGAATGCCCTGGCCGTTGCACTGAATGAGAGCGTACCTTTGGACTGACAGTTTGATCAACCAATCAGATATTGATTTGTAGCCAATGGGTGTATTCTTTCAGTTTCCCTCGGTTCCAGGGTGTTCTACAAGGCCCGCTAGTTATCTGGCTCGAGACAGAGGATCTGGATGAATGTGACGAAGCAATTCATGCCGTTTTATTGTTTTTAACGTTGAAATGACATGTGCAACAGGTCGAGATGAAGTTGTTGCGGAATTGTTGTGAGTACCCTTTAAGACGACAATTCAGTGAAAAGACGGCGGCGGCGGGTGGTGCGTGTCTACAGAAGGTTCAGTTGTGATAGACACGGTTCGCCACTGCAGTTAATACAGAATACGACAACCTCTGTCTTTAGACATTCACATTGAACATAACTCCCAAAGAAACCCCACAACTGAACAACGTAGTTTAAAGCTGACCTATCATGCAAAATGCACTTGTTGATGTCTTTTATACATAAGTGTCCCTCGTGTGTCAGAAATCACAAAGTATCAGAAAACAAAACCCTCTCTCTTTTCCTCCGTACCCACATTTCTAAAAACGGGGGAACAACGGAGCTGATCCAGATTTGCGTCCGACATGATGTAATATCTGAAGTGTGGGCTGGCTTTACACCCAAGGCCCTATCAGAAACGTCGCTATCAGAAACAATGCACAACGTGTTTTGGACGTAGTATGGTCTGTGTTTACATTAGCAAGCATCGCTAACACTCAGAGCTAACCTGTACTGGAGAGAGCATGTGTAAAAAAGCAGGAAGTCAAAAGGAACTCACCTTGTAGTAAACCTGAGAGAGAAAAATATTTGAGGGATACTGTTTCAGAAATAATGCTTGATGTGGCGTTTAACCACGGCAGCATTTCGCTGAGTGTCTGGGTAGAAACCTCTCTTCACAGAGAAGAAGGGGCGTGGCCAGCAGCAGCTCGGCAACATTTAAAGCTACGGGCCCAGATTCACTTCAGAGACATGTTTTTTAGAGACCTGTAATATATGCCTACAAATGTCTAATAGCAGCCCTTTAACCTGATGTTCCTGTTCCCAGCAGCGGCAACAACAAACCACCTGAGGTCCGTTTATAACAGAGCTGAAAGTCAGACAGTTTGGGAACTAATCACCAGCCGTCAACAACCAATTTGATTTCTACACTCCCCTTATATTCAACAGATGTGATTTTGTTTACACACATCTGGCCTTGAATCTTCAAAACATCAACACAAGATGAGAGGTCGATTACAGCCTTTCAAAGTCGCATGTAACTTCACAAGACATTACAGAAACAAACATCTCAACAACAATTGATCAGTGACAGGCTCTGATCGTTGAGCTCTCGAGATGCTTGTGAGTATTGTTGATTAATGCTTCCTAGTTCGTGCTTCTTGACACATAAGAATTATGTAATGTTAAAAATAGAAATTAAGCAGATATCAACAGAGAGTAAAATAGATTGTGTAACAGGAAAGGAAAGATAGATGATGGCGTGTAATCAAAACAACTCCATTATAGTCAGAGAACATTAATCCACACGATTGCTCCAGGAGGAAATAGTCCAATCTTAATCTTGCCGAAACAAGGCAGAGGCAGACCCTCGTTAAGCGCTTTGAGCACCAGGAAAAGTTAGATAAATCACATGTCTTGTTATTATTATTCAGCCACAACATCCGTCACCACCACAGACGGGCTCTTAATCATTTCATAATGAGTTCCTTGAAAACAGAGCAAAGCCACATTTCCCCCAATTTCACTTTGACGTTAAACGTTTGAGAGTTTGAGAAGAGATAAGCCAGCACAGACATGTCCGTATTGAACCAAACCTTAACTTTATGAATGGCCAGGAAAGTAAACACTGGTAGGAATGTGAAATAAAACTGTACCAGTATTAGAATATGATTCAAGATTCAAGACATTTATTGCACAGTAAACAGACAGTTACACCGTACAATGAAAATTGTACTTTGCTTGTCCACCAAGTAAAATACAGGAATAGAAGATAGATAGAACTTTTATTTGTCATTGTACAAGTACAACGAAATTACAACAGACTCAAGGTGCCAAGACGCAACAACAAGACAATATAAAAACAACAAGACACTATAAAAACAATAAATGGGACTTAAAAAAAGGGAATATGTACATAAATAAATAATAGATAAATTAAAATTGCACGATTCCCCTCGTATTACACGGAAGGTTTATATAATTTAAATATTAGCAGCGTTTAGTGCACATATGGCCCTGGGAAAGAAACTGAATTTGAGTCTGTTAATATATAAATAAATACGTTTGGCACACGGCAACAGCAGCATATAAGGGCACATAAGTAGTTTAAAGATATATTTAAATAGTATACAAATAGTTGTATTGCACATGGTTCACAGTGTATAACATATTGCACGTCAAACAACAAGTGCACTGTGCATTGTTAAAGTATAGTGTGAGTGGTGAGTGGTGATATGGGTCAGCTTTACAAAGTGAGCTAAACAGCGTACCATATTTTCAAGATTTCATGAATTGAAACATTTCACCTCACTTGAAGCCAGGAACAGGCTCCGTGACCTTTTGACCTGTGCTGGACTATGATCTGGTCTATATGAATGCACCTGCCCATTGCCTGGAAAAGTTAGATGCTGCATATCACAGCGCACTGAGATGTGTTACTAACTGTAAAGCACTTACTCATCACTGTACCCTGTACGCCGAGGCAGGTCTGCCTTGACTAACTGGACGGAGGTTCAGTCATTGGTACACGTTCATCTATAAAGCCATGTTGGGTAAACTACCTTTTTATATCTGCTCCCTGATCTCTCGACGAATTGAAAGTACGTATTGCCTGAGATCTCATGATGTTGTTTTATTGAATGTGCCAAATGCTAGAACTATCTTAGGGAAGAAAGCTTTTAGATGTGCAGCTCCACTAAATTGGAACAGTCTGCAAACCTGTTTCAAACTGAGCACTTTGGTTCCCCTGCATCACTTTGAAACGCGGCTGGGTGACATGCTGTCTGATACTCACGGTACCTGTCACTGTGAATAGAGTTTTGTAAACTGTACATTATGTTGTATGTCGTCCTTATTGTTGTTCTGTTGTTTTTATGTTACAGGTCACCCTGAAGAAGAGATATTTTGATCTCAAGGGGCTTCACCTGGTTAACTAAAGGCTACAAAACCTTGCTTTCATGTTTCACACATCTAAATCAAATTCGATGCAGACCATATATAAAATACATCAACAACTGTCTTTGGAAAGTCAATTGTTCCAACGATCACCATCGCTGGTTTGAGACTTGGAAAGAGAGACTGAATAAGTAAGAGATATTAAAATAAATGTGCAACAACTATAACAGTTTTTCATTGATTACTAACCCCCCGATTTAGACGCTGAATCTGTGTCATCGAAGGAGACACAACAGAGGAATGAAATGCAAAAGGTATATTCGGGCAATGCTTAAGGAGTTCTATGTTAAGCCTTTTCATGTGTTTAAAAAACCTGTGTGGTGGCAAAAGGGTTAATGAAACATACGTGTCACATGGGGTAATAATACTTCCTATGAGGGGGATTTAAATGGTATCTTATCAATATTTCTTTGTATTTGGAACTTTTGAACACTTTTCTTTTACTTTTCAAAACCGGCCTTGCTTTGAGTAACGTCAGTACGATTTAGTTTGGTCACTTTTCACCCAAAAACACAGTAGCTATACCTTCTGTCTTTGCTTCAACAGTTTGTGGAGATTCCATCGATGTTCATTGAAGTTAGCTTGTGTGACCAAGAGCTAACTATAATCAACTGAATGTAATCATTGAATGTCATGACGAAGTGCGTGCACACTCAGAAAGCCTCATGACCGCTGGTGAATGTCGCTGAAAAAGCAAAGTGCTTCGTAACGTTTGAACCGAGGCTGCTTGAGCTCCGTCACTCTCTGTCGACCTGGAAACACTCCCATCATTGAACAAGCTCCACTAATCCCTAACCACTGCATAAGGGTGAGAGACACTCAATCTGTGTGTGTGTGTGTGTGTGTGTGTGTGTGTGTGTGTGTGTGGTGTGTGTGTGTGTGTGTGTGTGTGTGTGTGTGTGTGTGTGTGTGTGTGTTGTAGATCGAGAGAGGCAGAAAGAGAGTGTGTGTCTGCCTGAGAACTATTGGGATTTCCCTTTTTAATTAATTCAGGATTTGTTTAGGGCATGGGGTCAGAAACGGAGAGAGACATTTTCTCTTGTAAAACCATGAGGCTGATTAGTGTGTGTGTGTGTGTGTGTGTGTGTGGCATTACTATACTTGTGGGGACCTAAATCTGTATACATCATAATAATCCTTATATTTATTATAGCGCTTTATCAAAGACTCTCAAAGCGCTTTACAAATACACATTACACGTACAGATCAAACATGTAATGGTCATCTACTGTGGACAATACCCACAGGAGCAAATTCGAGTGAAGTGTCTTGCCCAAGGACACAACGGCCTCACGCAGTGGGGCTGGGAGCGGGTTTCGAACTGGAGTTCCCCAACGCCCCCTTGATCTGATGATAAAACTCACAGACCACTGCGCCACCCGTTCCCACACATAGTCACGTGTGGAGACTCGCTTCCCTTATGGGGACAAATTGGAGATCCCCATGAGGGGAATCATTAATTTTAGGGTGAAGACCTGGTTAGGCTTAGGTTTAGGGTTAGGGTTAGGGTAGGGTTAGGGTTAGGGTTAGGGTTAGGCATGTGTTGGTTATGGTTAAGGTTAGGATAAGTCTCCAGGAAATGCATGTAGGTCAATGTAATGTCCCCTGAAGTGATGTATACATGGTATGTGTGTGTGTGTGTGTGGGTGTGTGTGTGTGTGTGTGTGTGTGTGTGTGTGTGTGTGTGTGTGTGTGTGTGTGTGTGTGTGTGTGTGTGTGTGTGGGTGTGTGTGTGTGTGTGTGTGTGTGTGTGTGTGTGTGTGTGTGTGTGTGTGTGTTGGCACAAGAGAAGAACGCTAAAGAGGAGAATAGCAGGATTATAAACGAGGCAAAGAACAGACATAGAAAATATTTTAGTGTGTAACCTGGGAGATATTGTAAGGTGCTTTTTGATGGGAACATTTACCATTTGCTAAGCCCCGCCCCCTCGATATATTGATACACCTGTCTTTGATTTGCAGATAGATTTTGAAATGACTGCAATTCATTTTACCAGCTATTATTTATTCTAACATTTGCTCCCAAAGTGCCGCCTCGAGCTGTTTCAATGTTTCTTATTTGTTGTAAATGTTGAATCTTAAGAGCTAAGAGGTTATTAAATGTGTACCTTATGGCTACATTCATAGCTGGGAAACAAAATACAGGCATGTTTTACCCTGTTAAGATGAATTGTGATAATATTGCTGATGCTCGACACCTCCATCAGTTCAAAATGTCATCTTTCGAAAACTGCATGTCTAAACCCTGCACTACTGTTTGTAATGCTAATTAGCATATGTTAGCATGCTGAACGATGACCACAGGGACACACTATACCTGCTTAACGCATGTGAGAATGTTGGCCAATGTTAGCGTTTAGCACAATGCTAATGTATGATATGTTTTTATCATATATATAAAACTGATTCTCGATATGATAACAAAAAACATTTGTCAATTTAAAAAAAGTTTAATTAATAATGGTTTATTTTCACTTGTGAAAAAGTCATCCACCCTGCTTTTGCTGCCCCTTTTATGATTGATGCACACGGTGTGGCAGTCACACACACACACACACACACACACACACTGTTCCTGGATACTGTAATGATTCATAGGGAGTAGCTGAGTGTTTTTACAGTTTGGAGGGCTCTCACTCGTCAAAATGGCCCCTGGGTGCGCACATATGTTTAAAGGTCTATGTGTGTATGTGTGTGTGTGTGTGTGTGTGTGTGTGTGTGTGTGTGTGTGTGTGTGTGTGTGTTGTGTGTGTGTGTGTGTGTGTGTGTGTGTGTGTGTGTGTGTGTGTGTGTGTGTGTGTGTGTGTGTGTGTGTGTGTGTGTGTGTGGACTTCATGTTCTGTGACATTTCTTAGACTAACACGAGTCAGCGAGTAAGAATTTCAAAACTCTTTATGAGGGTTTGAGAATTATTTTTTTTCTCCATAGTTCAGTGAATGAGTGTTTCTTGTGAGTGTGGGAATCGAGCGTGTGTGCCGGTGTGCCTTTAAACAATATGAAATATGGAACTAGGAAAAGAGAAATTTCTCATCATCGTAAAAACAAAAAGGTTCTTTCAGCAAGAAAAATGTGAGCCAGATAAGATAAGAAGTACTTGATTGATTCCAACTTGGGAAATGTTTGCGTTGCAGCGGCATACACAGGCAAGGCAAGGGTTAGGGAAATTAAAAATATTTCTCAAATAGAAATAAAATAGCATTAAAAAAGTTAAAAATATACATGTGGAAATTCAAATTGACTGTAACAAAATATAAAGCAGGATATTATATATACATTAATGGATTATTCAACATTAAATCGAATATAAATGTAAAATGTACGGTGGTAAGTCATGACTGAGAGCAACGTAGGAGCCATTATGAGGATCAGCCGGCAGTGATATTGACATGTTTTGCATTGGAGGCGCAGGTGCGTGTGTGTGTGCATGCATGTGTGTAGTTCACAGGAATGTGCTGGGTGCAGTAATTGAGAGATAAAATCGCGGCAGAAGGCTCGGTTGCTGACAGACACACACAGAGAGGTGATGAAGCTGACAGAGACGATCCTCTTCTTCACTTCCAGCAGCTGCATCTGTCAGGTGTGCTCACACTCACACACTCACACACTTCCAGATCCTGACAGCTTTCTGCAGTACCTGACCTGTGGCTTCATTCATCAGGACATTAGATGTGTTTAGCTTCATCCTACTTGAAGAATATGTGTGGTGATATTCCATATTTTCCTGATTCTCTAAAATTCCCATTAAGGCTTTATGCAATAGCCCACCATTGCTATTGTCCAACTATTAAAGGGGCCCTATTCTGCCCTTTGGGGTTTTCCATGTCCTGTAGTGTGTTATAGGTTGTGTGCATGTTAACGGTCTGCAAAGGCTCAAATCCCTGAGTTTCCTCCACCCCCCCCTGCCTGAAACGCCTCCATTGGACTCCTTTGTTTACCTTCTAAACATAATGACGTCTCACGCTGCTATTGGCTAGCGCTGGCTGGCTACGCTAAGGGGCGGTACATCTCTAAGCAGTTGACCAATCACAGAGCCGGCCAGCTAACCAATCAGAGCAAACTGGGCTCTGGTTTCAGACAGAGGGTGAAAATATATACACTTGTTTTAAATCTTGAAACAGGTGTATATACAGTATATATAACATATTAAACTATTTATTTGAGACCCCTTTATAAAGATGTATTTCAGAATGACTTCTTCTTTCGTGACAATATGTATTTTGGTAATAAAATGTACTAGCATCCTAGAAAATAGTTGCAGTCAGGACCAAAGTGATCCAAGTCAAACTACCAGTGCGAGATAATGAAAACATTTAAATGTTCAACCGTCCTCCGACCTTTATTTTCTGAAATGAACCACAATCAAAGTTGAGCAAAGGAAAATATCCAAATCTGTATTTATATATTTAAATGTTTTTGTTCAGACACTCTAATTATACTCAGCCGTTCCAGACGATCCGTTTGTGTGCAAATGGGAAAAGCTGATGTGAGAATTGGAGTAATGATTTTCCAAAGGCCAGAGATATAACTTGTTACAGGAAACACAGGGGACGGCTTAAGGTGGGTTTGCTGTTGAGCTGCATCCAAGCACACTTCCCTCTCTTATTGGACCCACTTGAGTAGTGTGTGTGTGTGTGTGTGTGTGTGTGTGTGTGTGTGTGTGTGTGTGTGTGTGTTGTGTGTGTGTGTGTGTGTGTGTGTGTGTGTGTGTGTGTGTGTGTATGTGTGTGTGTGTATGTGTGTGTGTGTGTGTGTGTTAATACCCAGCGGGGCAGTTGTAGTTAATATGACCAGGGTCAGGGATATGGTGGGTTATGAAACGTAACTCTCCTCGTAAACCGACTCATTTCGACCATAACAAGCGGAACACGAGGAGAATGGTGAGAGCGAATGTGGAGGGAATGAGGAGCAAGGTGGTTTAATAAGGTAGGAAAGGAGAAGTATTTAGGGGTTGAGAAGGGTGATTGAAACAATGAGAGTAACGGGATGAGTGAAAACTGAAAAGTTAACTGAGAAGAAAGGCAGACAAGAGGAAGCACCTGATCTGTCTTCTTCGTCTAGTGTTTACTTCCTGTCTGCCTTCTTCTGCTGTTCCCTTTAGTGTTTACTTCCTGTCTGTCTTCTTCTGCTGTTGCCGTTAGTGTTTACTTCCTGTCTGTCTTCTTCTGCTGTTCCCTGTTTACTTCCTGTCTGTCTTCTTCTGCTGTTCCCTTTAGTGTTTACTTCCTGTCTGTCTTCTTCTGCTGTTCCCTTTAGTGTTTACTTCCTGTCTGTCTTCTTCTGCTGTTCCTGTTAGTGTTTACTTCCTGTCTGTTTTCTTCTGCTGTTCCCTTTAGTGTTTACTTCCTGTCTGTCTTCTTCTGATGTTCCCTTGAGTGTTTACTTCCTGGATGTCTTCTTCTGCTGTTCCCTTTAGTGTTTACTTCCTGTCTGTCTTCTTCTGCTGTTCCCCTTATTGTTTACTTCCTGTCTGTCTTCTTCTTCCGTTCCCGTTAGTGTTTACTTCCTGTCTGTCTTATTCTGCTGTTCCCTTTAGTGTTTACGTCCTGTCTGTCTTCTTCTGTTATTCCCTTTAGTGTTTACTTCATGTCTGTCTTCTTCTGCTGTTCCCTTTAGTGTTTACTTCCTGTCTGTCTTCTTCTTCTGTTCCCGTTAGTGTTTACTTCCTGTCTGTTTTCTTCTGCTGTTCCCTTTAGTGTTTACTTCCTGTCTGTTTTATTCTGCTGTTCCCTTTAGTGTTTACTTCCTGTCTGTTTTCTTCTGCTGTTCCCTTTTGTGTTTACTTCCTGTCTGTCTTCTTCTGTTGATTTCTCTGACGTCCAGCGCTCTGTCTTTTAACCTTTTGCGTTGTTGTGTTTGTATTATACTGAAATCCAGTTAATAAGAAAAGGAAGAGACAGGGAAACGGATGAAGACAAAGGGAGGTCAAAGGAAAGAGAAAGGAAGAAGGAAAGGAAGTAGGAAATAGGATGGAAAGGGAAACACACAATGGGAATAAAGAATGATGCATATAAGAATAAAATAAAGAGCAGATTAGGAAATCATTCATAAAAGAAGGACACAGGAAGAGAATAGTTAGATTGGAAAATAGGGAAACAGCGAAAGAAAGGACAGACATTTGGCAAAGAAAGATGGAAGGAAAGGTAGGAAATGGAGTGAAGGAGGAGGGAGGCATGTGAGGGATGGAGGGATGGATGGAGGAATGTGAGTGTTAATCCGTGTGTGAGAGCAGCGGCTCAGTGTCAGATGTCTGCTGTGAAAGGGCCTGTGTCACTGCCGAATCACAGAGAAGGCAAAAGTACACACATCCTTTACTCAAGTAGAAGTACAGATACTCGTGTTTAAAAATACTCTGGTAAAAGTATAAGTACTGACTAAACTTCTTTACTCAAGTCAAAGTAAAGAGGCTTTGAAATGTACTTCAGTAAAAAGTACCCATAGCTAGCAGCTGCTTTAAAGAGTACCTGACCTCCCTTTATATCAATAGAACAATAATGTCATTGTTAGCTAATGAATGTTTCCATGCTGAACAACGGCAACATGACAACGTTTCCATTGGTCCCTCTTCTTTAGAGAAGACCAGGAAGTGATGGATACACGGATCGTGTTCCAACCAATAGGCACGCAATGACTCTGAAGAATGATGATCACGCACCAACACACATTCAGACTAAAGGAACCAGCTGTTTGGGAAATGAGAGAAGTAGAAAGTACAGGTATTTGAGTTCAACATGTAAGAAGTAGAAAGTACAGGTATTTGAGTTCAACATGTAAGAAGTAGAAAGTACAGGTATTTGAGTTCAACATGTAAGAAGTAGAAAGTACAGGTATTTGGGTTCAACATGTAAGAAGTAGAAAGTACAGGTATTTGAGTTCAACATGTAAGAAGTAGAAAGTACAGGTATTTGAGTTCAACATGAGAGAAGTAGAAAGTACAGGTATTTGAGTTCAACATGAGAGAAGTAGAAAGTACAGGTATTTGAGTTCAACGTGTAAGAAGTAGAAAGTACAGGTATTTGGGTTCAACATGTAAGAAGTAGAAAGTACAGGTATTTGAGTTCAACATGTGAGAAGTAGAAAGTACAGGTATTTGAGTTTCAACATGTAAGAAGTAGAAAGTACAGGTATTTGGGTTCAACATGAGAGAAGTAGAAAGTACAGGTATTTGAGTTCAACATGTGAGAAGTAGAAAGTACAGGTATTTGTGTTCAACATGTAAGAAGTAGAAAGTACAGGTATTTGAGTTCAACATGTAAGAAGTAGAAAGTACAGGTATTTGAGTTCAACATGTGAGAAGTAGAAAGTACAGGTATTTGAGTTCAACATGTAAGAAGTAGAAAGTACAGGTATTTGAGTTCAACATGTAAGAAGTAGAAAGTACAGGTATTTGAGTTCAACATGTAAGAAGTAGAAAGTACAGGTATTCGTGTTCAACATGTAAGAAGTAGAAAGTACATGTATTTGAGTTCAACATGTAAGAAGTAGAAAGTACAGGTATTTGTGTTCAAAATGTAACAAGTAGAAAGTACAGGTATTTGTGTTCAACATTTAAGAAGTAGAAAGTACAAGTATTTGTGTTCAACATGTAAGAAGTAGAAGGTGCAGGTATTTGAGTTCAACATGAGAGAAGTAGAAAGTACAGGTATTTGTGTTCAACATGTAAGAAGTAGAAAGTACAGGTATTTGTGTTCAACATTTAAGAAGTAGAAAGTATAAGTATTTGTGTTCAACATGTAAGAAGTAGAAGGTACAGGTATTTGAGTTCAACATGAGAGAAGTAGAAAGTACAGGTATTTGTGTTCAACATGTAAGAAGTAGAAAGTACAGGTATTTGTGTTCAACATGTAAGAAGTAGAAAGTACAGGTATTTGAGTTCAACATGTAAGAAATAGAAAGTACAGGTATTTGTGTTCAACATGTAAGAAGTCAAACTAAAAAAGTAGTGGAGTAAAGTACTGATACCAGAAAAATGTACTTAAGTACAGTAACAAAGTATTTGTACTCCACTACTTCCCACCTCTGATGACGAATCACTGCACAGAGAACAAGCTGCAGCAAACCTGACAACAGCAATGTATTTATGAGTATGACGCAGCAGCAAGCGAGCAAACTAAATAGAGAAACACGAACAGAAAAGTGAGAAGAAGGTGTGGGGAAAGCGGTTTTAAATGACCGCCTCTCTACCTGTTGGCCCGTGAGGCTGAACGTCTGTCATCAGAGACATTCTGTGTCCTGAACGGGAGCCAATTTGTAGAGAACTTGTAACCCTCCATCATCCTCTTTCTCCCGCTCTGATTCCGTCTGGCTGGCATTTTTATCCCTGGGGATTGTTGTCGCAATACCACAGAGAAGTGCGAACCGAAACCACACACACACACACACACTTAAGTCTGCAGACAAACTAATACTATCAATAATGATTGTTAGACTATTTAGACACTGTTGGATAAACCCACCTGTTTGCCTTGAGCCTTGGTCATCAGCCCATTTGGAACTATTATAATAATAATAGTGATAATACAACTGTGATAAGATTTCAAAGAATACAAGGAGACAAAATAGGTTTCATTATAAAATAAAGATTCCACCAATACGACCGAGAAGGGACTTTTATATATTTTTGTTTTTAGTATTTTTTATTTCTAATGCATGTTGTATGTAAGTCGCTTTTATAAAAGTCTGGTACACATTACACTGATGCATGAACAACTTACTTGCACATTCGATTGGCACCCAAACTCATGAACACCTGCATGAGCACAGCCCTCTCTGAAAGGTGTGTGTGTGTTGTGTGTGTGTGTGTGTGTGTGTGTGTGTGTGTGTGTGTGTGTGTGTGTGTGTGTGTGTGGTACTAATTGCACTCGCTCTGTCTACAAAACAACCTCCTAATTTCTCACCTGCCTCACACACACATTCCACCCTGACACGCTGATTCAATCCTCTCCCTCTCTCCGTCTGATCTCATTGCTTCCTGTTCTTCTCCCAGATAGGTGAGTGTGTGTGTGTGTGTGTGTGTGTGTGTGTGTGTGTGTGTGTGTGTGTGTGTGTGTGTGTGTGTGTGTGTGTGTGTGTGTGTGTCTACATTACTGATGGAGTGATGTCCATCTGATCCGCCTGCTGTCTCAGGTGTCCCTCAGCACCGCTCACAACCCATCAGTCATCCTAAATCTGCCCCGCAGCCCCAAAACATACACACACACACACACACACACACCACCACCACCAGTCATACACAAATGCACAGATAAAATCGCACATCTGAACACAGACACCATAGAAACGTCACAACACTGACCCCACCACCCACACACACTCAGACGCACACACACACCTCCACCGGTGCAAGTCTACATCTGGATGATGGGGGGTAAAGGAATGGATGGGGGGGTTAACAAAGAGGGATAGGGTGCTGTGGCCAGGACCCTAAACATATATATAAACACACACACACACATACAAACTTGGCCTGAGGCAGATTCTTTAGACTATAGACACCATCCTGGGTGGTAAGATCCACACACACACACACACACACACACACACACACACACACACACACTGGTGATGGAAGTGTAGTGTCAGAAAAGAGTGATGGATTAAACTCATATAGCAGAAGCAGTGGAGTGGTAATCACATTGAACTGGAACCAGTAAAGAATTGTGTGTGTGTGTGTGTGTGTGTGTGTGTGTGCGCACGCGCGTGTGTGTGTGTGTGTGTGTGTGTGTGTGTGTGTGTGTGTGTTCACGTGTGGTAGAGAGGTGGTAACTCCATCCGAGACCCTCAGAGTGACCCCAAAACACAAACTGACCCCCCTCCCACTCCCGCCCGCCTGAGGCCGCACACAAGCCAAAACACACACTCAGCCGAGCCACACACAGTCCCACACACCAGAGGCTGGTACGAGGAAGCAGGTTCAACACATGCAGGAAATATATCAATGATCTGGCTTCTCTAACTCTAACAACTGCAATCTTGCCATCAACTCCGTGAAATACACAGTGTCAGGAGATGACCAGGTTGCAGACAGGATAAAAAAAAACATTGTTTTAATATTAAATAAATAACATGAAACAAAACAAAGAATTGAAAGGATCGCTCTGATATTGTAAAAAACTAAGTTAATAACCAAACACATGACATGCAGAACCTACAGTACTTACCTATTTATTTATCTATATATATACATGGCTTGGTTAAATACTCAATTCTGATTCGTCAATTTGGACATTTGGGGGTCTGTTAATTTTTGCTTACAGACCGTTGCTAAGGAGAATAGACTGTTGCTAAGGAGAATAGACTGTTGCTAAGGAGGTTCAAGGGACAATGTGCAGTCCACAGAAAGAAGTCCGGTACATTTAACATCAGCTGTCGACAACACATATTATTTTTCATCCATCAGAAACCAACATTGGACTTCTTTTTTTAATGTTCATTTGAATATGTGTGGAGAGCACGAAACGTTGGATGATTGACGGCTAAACTGTCCCCACTAAAAAAAGGAAAATGAGAAGTGAAGAGGTTAGTCGACAGAGCGTTGGACATCAGAGAAGTCAACAGCAGTTACAGCCGTTGGTACACAGTGGAACAAACCGTTTGTTGTCTTAGCGAAAGCAAAGCAAACGATCAAGTGGCAGGTGTATTACCAAGCCGTGTGATAAGCGGGATAATGTGCAGCGAGACGTTCATCGATGAGAGAAGAATAATGATCCCAACATGAAGCGAGAGATCCTAGTCACCTTGAAAGTCTCTCGGCGCTGGTATAAGATGTTATGAGACAGCTGGTAGCCTTTCTAATAGATCCCTCAGTCGTGAGCTCACCTCAGGGAGTGTCTGTGGTTTCAATGGCAAACCTCCGAGCCGCGCTGCCTCTCTCCGTGAGATTTTATTCACTCTTTGTTTATTCAAGCTATTGTATTTTTAATCCCTGACACTTAGGATGATACCTCTGCTGAGCGACTGACTGCACGCATGGGTGAGCTGTTTTTCTTGGCAGTGTGTCTGACTTAGTGAAGGAAAGATGGCGTGAAATAAGTAGAGATGTTAACGATTAATTTACTGACTCGAAGGGTAAAATGTACTACACTAATATAAATATATATGCAATTTATAATCATACACTTGCAGTTGCATATATATATATATGCAACTGCAAGTGTGTGATTAAATACAATGGTGTTTTTTAAAGCTCTTTTAAGGGGAAGTATTACAGCAGCCGTAATACATAATGGATTTATCCCTGGGAAAAATGAGGTGCCATGACAGTGGCCAGGGAGGCTGTGGCTCAGTGGGTAGTGTACTGGACTTAGAATCAGGGGATAGCAAGTTTGAGTCCCACTGCAGTCAGCATGTCGTTGTGTCCCTGAGACACTTCACCCCAAACTGAATGTATGTAAGTCGCTTTGGATAAAAGCGTCTAACAAGTGACATGTAATGTAATGTACTGACAGTTGCACCATATTATATTATTACACTCAGCACAGAAACCCTCTGAAGACCCAGACTCATGGTGAAGACTTCGATCCAATCTCTGTCGGCACAAACAGCCATTGAAGGAAATGTTGGAAACGTTGTTGATGGAAGTTTTGCCCAAACAGTCCAGCAGCCATCAGTTGTTGTTGTTGTTGTTAGATGTAGCCTGGTGCAGCCATGTTTCCTTAAACCATAATACACTTGCTCTGAGCACCATGCTAACCACAATTAGCTTCTTCCTGGTGTAGGCAGGCATCTGGTTGCTTCGTGGATGCACAACAGCAGCAACTTATTGGCTAAAAAAAAACCCTCTCTCTCTCTCTCTCTACAAGAAAGTATAGAGAGGGCACAGCTTAATAAGTTACTTAAAGACGTTATCGACAGAGAAATAACAAGTAAGATCGAAAAAGAAAGCAAAAGTTGAAAATAGGAGAAATCTACCAGGTCGGCACATGCGCATCAAAAGTCAAATGAAAATGTCTAAAGAATAAACATCAAGCATCAACCAAAAAAGACCCGTTACTACAAAGAGCAGAAGCCTTTTCATGAACATTTGGTAGTGCATGTAAATGAGTGCATGTATATCTCCAATCTCTCTGATGCCTTAACCACAACATGCTGCTTATTACAGTACATGTGCTTGTGTGTAGAGTATATGAAAAACACCAGTTACAAAGCGAACCAGACAGATTGGAAACAAAGGTTTTGAGTCAGCTGCGATCAGATCGGATCCTCTGAGTATCATCAGATATCATGAGGAGCCACACAGATTCCTCTCAGAGAACATCTGCTCCGCACATGACCTGCAGAGATGCCATAAGAGCAGAGGTGGGAAGTAGTGGAGTACAAATACTTCGTTACTGTACTTAAGTACATCTTTCTGGTATCAGTACTTTACTCCACTACTTATTTCTCTGACGACTTTTGACTTTGACTTCTTACATGTTGAACCCAAATACCTGTACTTTCTACTTCTTACATGTTGAAACCAAATACCTGTACTTTCTACTTCTCACATGTTGAACCCAAATACCTGTACTTTCTACTTCTTACATGTTGAACACAAATACTTGTACTTTCTACTTCTCACATGTTGAACTCAAATACCTGTACTTTTTACTTCTTACATGTTGAACACAAATACCTGTACTTTTTACTTCTTACATGTTGAACCCAAATACCTGTACTTTCTACTTCTTACATGTTGAACTCAAATACCTGTACTTTCTACTTCTTACATGTTGAACCCAAATACCTGTACTTTCTACTTCTTACATGTTGAACTCAAATACCTGTACTTTCTACTTCTTACATGTTGAACACAAATACCTGTACTTTCTACTTCTCACATCTTGAACTCAAATACCTGTACTTTCTACTTCTTACATGTTGAACTCAAATACCTGTACTTTCTACTTCTCACATGTTGAACACAAATACCTGTACTTTCTACTTCTCACATGTTGAACACAAATACCTGTACTTTCTACTTCTTACATGTTGAACTCAAATACCTGTACTTTCTACTTCTCACATGTTGAACACAAATACCTGTACTTTCTACTTCTCACATGTTGAACACAAATACCTGTACTTTCTACTTCTCACATGTTGAACACAAATACCTATACTCAGGGGCGGTTCTAGGGGGGGCAGGGGGGGCCAGTGCCCCCCTAACACTGGCCTCTGACTCCCCTGTGGCCCCCCTAAAAATGAAAAGTGAAAAAAATGAAAAAATTATGATTTATTACCAGTGTTGTAGTTACTGCTCTCAAAAAAGTAACAAGTTACTTTATTAGTTACTAAATTATAAAAGTAACTAGTAACAAGTTACTTTACTTTAAAAATAATAACAATACAAATACAAGTGTTTGTGTTGTTCTGTGGCACAGTAAGAGAAAAGACAACTCCCCATCATTGTAGCATAATGGAAACATTAACATTATGGATAGATTACCGGCCCTCAAGCGAGTACTGCACGACATGCAAGCACGCAATGGTGAGAGATCTATTGAGGCACATGGTCTGCTGGCACAGAGGGATCTAGAATTCATTGTGCATCTTGTAACACTCCGTAAAGTGTTTGCAGAAACAACATTTCTCTCTGACATGTTACAGTCTTCATCCCTTGACATTTCAAAGGCTGTGGATTTAGTTGGATATTTAGTTCAGACATTGAATGACTTCAGGCAGGAGTCATTTTTTGATAACTTGTGGGATGAAGTGTTGAACATTTCTGAGCAATGTGATACTACAATACAGCCAGCAGCAAAACGACAAAAATTACTGAGCTCTAAACTTGCTGAAAGCTTCGTACTGACTACTGTTGGACAGAGGGAGACAGAAACACGGGCTTCGTACAGCCTTTTTCTCCCCTGTCATTGATCAGATGCTCAATGAGCTTAATAGACGGTTTTCAAACACAAACTGTGACATGATGAATAGCATTCAAGCTCTTCACCCCAAAAGTAATGCATTTCTGAAGGAGACAACTCTGTTTTCATTTGCTCAGTTGTATGATGCAAATATTGAGGACTTGGGGCATGAACTACATCAGTTCAGCAGAATTTTAGATAATAAAGACTGGGATGCAGATACAGATAGTACCAAATACCTGTACTTTCTACTTCTTACATGTTGAACCCAAATACCTGTACTTTCTACTTCTTACATGTTGAACCCAAATACCTGTTCTTTCTACTTCTCACATGTTGAACACAAATACCTGTACTTTCTACTTCTTACATGTTGAACACAAATACCTGTACTTTCTACTTCTTACATGTTGAAACCAAATATCTGTACTTTCTACTTCTTACATGTTGAACCCAAATACCTGTACTTTCTACTTCTTACATGTTGATCACAAATACCTGTACTTTCTACTTCTTACATGTTGAAACCAAATATCTGTACTTTCTACTTCTTACATGTTGAACCCAAATACCTGTACTTTCTACTTCTTACCAGAGGTGGGACCAAGTCATTGTTTTGCAAGTCCAAGTCAAGTCTCAAGTCTTTGCGCTCAAGTCCAAGTTACGTCTCAAGTCAGGATGGGCAAGTCCAAGTCCTAAACTTTGACAAAACGAGTCAAAAACAAGTAATTATGTGTTTTTCACCAAATGTAATGACATCGATCAACAGAATAATACTTAATAATCAAATTGCTATTTATTAGTCACATTAATAATTTAATAATCAATTTTCTCTCTGCTGGTAAAGTAACGTGTTTTTTTCTATTTTAAGAGGGAACAATAAGGTAAGGCTACCGTGGCGGTTTGATTCAGAAGGAGTTTAATGTATAAAATCCCTGATGTTGAGGTGACCAGAATGTTTATTTCCACTGTGTACAACATTTTGTAAGGGAGGGACCCACAATCTATCTTTATGCAAGGGATAATGTGCAACGTGACGGTCTCTATGGGGAAGAGAACACCGGCATCTAGATCCCTCTGCAGGTGGTACTTTAACTATATTTTGATGCTCATACTTTTGTACTTTTACTTGTAACATTTTGAATACAGGACTTTTTATTGTAACCGAGTATTCCTACACTCAGGTACTTTTGTACTCAAGTACAAGATCTGAAATTCTCCCACCTCTGACAGTAAATCCTGGGTGGTTACTAAAATAAAGGTAACCAAAAAAGGTTATTTTCATTTTACAAATCCCGCACTCAGCTTTGCTTTCTCCAGTATCACTGAAATGCAGCCAGATGCTGCTTCTTGTTTCAGTTTTTGCTCATTTCTTGACTTTTTCCGACGCTCTTGCATTTAAATCCGTCTCCCCGTCGCTCTGTGCAGCTGGCCTGTACCACTACACCTGCTGTGCCCCTCACCCTTCTTTCACATAATGGTATGATCCTAGTGTGTTCTCGCATATGATTGGCCGCATGGTGGCCCAGCTAAATAAAGTCCCGCCCCTGCCTGCAAGGATTCTCAGCAAGAGTAGGAGCGGCTGAAGATTCTGCTCTCCCCGACGGGAGTCTGCTCTTCTAACGGCAGCTCGCGATCGGTCACCTCAAGTCAGAAGGCTCAAGTCCAAGTCAAGTCCCGAGTCATTGGTGTTCAAGTCCAAGTCGAGTCGCAAGTGTTTTGTGATTTTGTCAAGTCGAGTCTCAAGTCATGAAATTGGTGACTCGAGTCTGATTCGAGTCCAAGTCATATGACTCGAGTCCACACCTCTGCTTCTTACATGTTGAACTCAAATACCTGTACTTTCTACTTCTTACATGTTGAACACAAATAGCTGTACTTTCTACTTCTCACATGTTGAACTCAAATACCTGTACTTTCTACTTCTTACATGTTGAACTCAAATACCTGTACTTTCTACTTCTTACATGTTGAACACAAATACCTGTACTTTCTACTTCTTACATGTTGAACTCAAATACCTGTACTTTCTACTTCTCATATGTTGAACTCAAATACCTGTACTTTCTACTTCTCACATGTTGAACTCAAATACCTGTACTTTCTACTTCTCTCATTTTCCAAACAGCTGGTGCCTTTAGTCTGAATGTGTGTTTGGTGCGTGATCATTATTCTTCAGAGTCACTGCGTGCCTATTGATGTGAACACGATCCGTGTATCCATCACTTCCTGGTCTTCTCCAAAGAAGAGGGACCAATGGAAACGTTGTCATGTTGCCGTTGTTCAGCATGGAAACATTCATTAGCTAACAATGACATTATTGTTCTATTAATATAAAGGGAGGCCAGGTACTCTTTAAAACAGATGGTAGTTATGGGTACTTTTTACTCAAAGCCCATACCTCTTGACTTTGACTTGAGTGAAAGAAGTTTAGTCAGTACTTCTACTTTTACCAGAGTATTTTAAACACGAGTATCTGTACTTCTACTTGAGTAAAGGATGTGTGTACTTTTGCCCTCTCTGCATTCAACCACCAGCTCTCTGGAGACTGAAGGCTCTGCTGTGATGCGCTTTTAAGGAGCAAAATGAATGAGAGGGAGAAACTGAAGACTCGAGTGATGGAATAAACGGAGCAGAAGTGGAGAACTGAGTTATCAGATATTGATTTGCGGTGAATTTGTCTCGTGAGTGCATTGTTTAAGCATGATCCGTGATTTCTTCCAGATGATTTATATTATATTGTCTGCCGATTTGATTTACAAGCAGGGCTGGGATGGTTACTCTCAAAAAGCATTATGTTACAATGACGAAAAATGTAATCAGTAACCTAGTCTGAGTTTTAAAATATTTAAAAGTTATGTGAGCTGATTACTCTCCGTTGCTTTGATCCTCAATAGCTTTATGCAATGGCAAAAAGTTAAAGAGAAAAAAATATCAATTCCATTATTTTTATTAAAGGTGGGGTAGGTATGTTTCAGAAACCGGCTCGAGATACACTTTTTGTTATATTCCATGGAATGCTCTTAACATCCCGATAGCAATGAATATCTGAAGTGCTTTGACAAAAAATCCATAAAAAAATGTCATCTGTAGAAGCCGTGATACTGTGAAAAGTACAACCAATCAGTTTGGCCGGGCCGGCTAAACGGATTGGACGGCCTACCTGCCTGTCAGCCTTCCATCGAGGCACAAACTTATCTCGTGCCCTCATTGGTCATGTGTGCGTTTGTGTGTGTTGGGGGAGGGGCTCTGTGAGGAAGTGGCAGATTTTCTCCGGTTGTGTATTTTCAAATTCTAGCGATCTCGAGCCGGTTTCTCAAACTTACCTACCCCACCTTTAAGTGTATTATGTAAGACAACAGAACGATGTGACCTTAGGAAAGAAGAAATCAAGATTTTATTGATAGGAAAACCAACTTTTTATTCAGCATATTCAGGCAGTAGCCTATTCACCAACACTGAAACTCATGAGCACATACTAGTTTAAAAAAGCAGAAATAAAATCTGAGCTGACAGAACATTCTCCGTTTCAGTTTAACACACACAGCTAAGCTCACACACACTATGTTATGAACATATAGGTTCACCCGCTGAATCAAAAACAGAACAAATGAACCAAAGAAAGTGGAAACCATGAAGCAGATTCAGGCAGTAGAAGTATTCACACTTAAAGTATTATCCTACAGAACAGAACAGCTCACAGAGAAGAGATAACATCTGATCCTTTACATCACACACTATCTGCTGTTTTTAGGTTTTTACTAACACTGTAATCTTGCTAGTAACCCCCTTTATTATACATGTAACAGTAATCTGAGTACGTACTTTTCTATGTAACTGTAAGGGAATACAGGTACCTTTTTTTGTAACCTCATAACTTAGTCCCACTACATCTAATCAGTTACTCTTCAAGCCTGTTTCAAGACACTTTGTGGTGTTCAGAGCTAATCTAAAGAGCACCCTGCAAACTCAGCGCCACAGATCTTATGTCCATCTCATTTCCCCCCCGTCATGTACCCCCTCACATCCAGTCTCTGCCTACACCTCGACCCACCAGGAACGCGTCATGTTGACAGCACATGTGGGCTTTACCCCTGCATGCGTGCACTAATGAATTCATGCATTAACAACTCAAAGTGTGCATATGAAACATATTTTTCTGTATCTGTGTCAGAGCGGAAACAGGTCCCTCTCGCTGCCAGTAAAGTCCCATTAATCACCCTCGGATGGGACCGTATGTCTGTAACTTTAAACCACAAATGCCTCGCTGCTTATGAACATTGTCCGTCCTCCATCGATCACACATCTGGATCCCATTGTCTTTTGCCCCGACATCAGACAGTCATCTGGAGCGCATGGAAGAAGAGGGAGGGAACGGAGGGGAAGAAGGGCACTCCGATTACGGGTAGAGTGATTAATCATAACCAGAGATGGCAAAAGTACACACACCCTTTACTCAAGTAGAAGTCCAGATACTCGTGTTTAAAAATACTCTGGTGAAAGTAGAAGTACTGACTAAACTTCTTTACTCAAGTAGAAGTAAAGAAGTATGGGCTTTGAAATGTACTTAAGTAAAAAGTACCCATAACTAGCAGCTGTTTTAAAGAGTACCTGACCTCCCTTTATATTATATAGTTTCCATTGGTCCCTCTTCTTTAGAGAAGACCAGGAAGTGATGGATACACGGATCGTGTTCAAATCAATAGGCACGCAATTACTCTAAAGAATAATGATCACGCCACAAACACACATTCAGACTAAAGGAACCAGCTGTTTGGGAAATGAGAGAAGTAGAAAGTACAGGTATTTGAGTTCAACATGTGAGAAGTAGAAAGTACAGGTATTTGAGTTCAACATGTAAGAAGTAGAAAGTACAGGTATTTGGGTTCAACATGTAAGAAGTAGAAAGTACAGGTGTTTGAGTTCAACATGTAAGAAGTAGAAAGTACAGGTATTTGTGTTCAAAATGTACGAAGTAGAAAGTACAGGTATTTGGGTTCAACATGTGAGAAGTAGAGAGAACAGGTATTTGAGTTCAACATGTGAGAAGAAGAAAGTACAGGTATTTGAGTTCAACATGAGAGAAGTAGAAAGTACAGGTATTTGTGTTCAACATGTAAGAAGTAGAAAGTACAGATATTTGTGTTCAAAATGTAAGAAGTAGAAAGTACAGGTATTTGTGTTCAAATGTAAGAAGTAGAAAGTACAGGTATTTGAGTTCAACATGTAAGAAGTAGAAAGTACAGGTATTTGGGTTCAACATGGAAGAAGTCAGAGTAAAAAGTCGTCTGCAAAATAAGTAGTGGAGTAAAGTACTGATACCAGAAAAATGTACTTAAGTACAGTAACAAAGTATTTGTACTCCACTACTTCCCACCTCTGATCAAAACCATATTGGAGAGGGATGAAGCGACGACAGAGTGGGACCACAGGGCAGAAAGATAATGGCTGCTCTTCTGGGTTTGAGGTGGCGATAATACTGTAAAACAGAGGGGCTCGGGCCAAAAGGAGAACGTTAAGCCGGGAAACGAGGTTAAAGGGTAAGACCTGAAGTGTTATCCGAGATGTTAAGGTTAATTAGCGCGCCGCATTAGCAGTCACAGCTCTGTTTCACATTAGCATAAGAAAGTCACTGCTCCGAAAGAGCGATGCAGGTAATCTGAGGTGTCATGTCTGACTGGGTTTGCTCAAAAATGATGCACTTTTAAACAAAAAAGACGACTCTTTTCCCGTCTCTGTGTTTGTGGGATGGAAGAGACAAATTGCCATCATTTCCTGCACAGTTCTGTAATAAGGGAAATCTAAACGGTACAAAGCAAAGTGACAACATATCTTCTAAAAGTGGACATTCGTCTGCATGGAATAGGGAGGCTACATTTTCCTTAATGACGGAAAGTCAATGCTTGTCTGAATGTGTGTATCTCTGAAAGTGTCGCCTTTGCAGACATTTTATGAAGTATACATATACACAAGATAAACTCACAATCTGTATGAAATCCTACGAAAGTCATTTTAAGTGCGTTCTCTAATGAATGTCAAGCAACACGATCAGTTATCCTGCAGGCCCCTGCTGTGCAGAACATGATGAGGAAACAAAGGTTACCTGAGTAATGGCAATTGTGTTAAGGCCTATCCAGTAGAATATTGGACCCCAAAGCAAAAGACTGGAGAGAGATGGTAAAAAACAAAAAGCTTTATTCAAGCAGAAGAACAGAAAATACGGCAGTGGAGTCAGGAAGTTGGCTGGCACTGAGTCGTCAGGGACAGGAGGCAAAAATCCATGCAATTGATCCAAAAGACGAGGAGAGCAGCGAGACACACCGGAGGGTCGAAACACAGAGGAATTATCTGGCAGGGAAGTGGCATGAGGACCGGGCTTTTATCTCTACAGGTGAAGAGGTGAGTGGAAACAGGTGTGCCTCGTCTGCTCCTGGGAGGAGCCAGCCAGTCACACACCAGCCCTGCAGAGGAACACAGAGAAGGGAGGGGTGAGACAGGAAAGAGCACACAACAGAAACTAAACTAAACAGAATCATAACAAAGTGTCCACCATGGCGCGGAGCGCGGTTTAAGCGTGCCGTGTCGTGCCGGGCCCGTTTTTGGGTGCGTTTCAACTAGGCCTAGTTCCGGCCCGGGGCTACTTTTTCACCTTTTTTCTGGCCCGAGAAAATCGTGGTTCTATCGGGGCCAACAAGCGGCCCAACAGCCGGGCCGAGTATGCTAAACTAGTGAGAGAATCGCTACAACTACAACAAGATGAACATATTTGACCGTGATTTAATTGTAATACACGTTTCTAAATGATGCCGAAGTAACAACATACTGATACCGGTTATTAAAAACCATGAATTAACGCTTTGACAAGTCTGCAGACAGACGGCAGGCGAAAAACCTTTTTAAAATGCGTGTTTTCTGAATGGAGATCGGCAAAGCTAAACCACAATATATAAAGCATATATTATGGGTCTCAGATATATAAAAAACGTGTTTTGCTCAAAATACCAAACAGATCACCCATTCTAGCCTCATATCCCTCTATTTCAGCCCTGTTAGAGAAGTGCTGATTCTGGGTCCTTAGCCTCCAAACCACATCAAGCATTATTTCTGAAAAAGTCTGGAGCTCAAAGGCTTTCTCTCTTGCCGGTTATACCACAAGGGGAGTTCCTTTCTACTTCCTGCTTCTTCACACACATGCTCTCCAGCACAGGTTAGCTCTGAGTGTTAGCGATGCTAATGTAAACACCGACCAGATTACGTCCAAAACAGTCAGGCATTGTTTCTGATAGCAACGTTTCTGATTGGGCCGTGGGTCCACATTTCAGATATTACGTCATATCGGACGCAAATCTGGATCAGCTCCGTTGTAGCCCCGTTTTTAGAGATTTGGGTACGGAGGAAAAAAGAGAGGGGTTTATTTTCTGAAACTTTGTGGGTTCCCTGACACACCGGGGACACATATCTACGTATAAAAGACATCGAAAAGTGCATTTTGCATGATAGGAGACCTTAAAGAAAGAGTGTTCTCTCTTCATGAAGCAAAGATGAAGAATATACAGGAAACAGGACTGCTGGTGTGACCGAACATGAAGGTTTGACTAAGATGATGCAAAACAGCAGAAAAGGAAATATGCGTTTTTGTTTTCTGACAGAAGATGCAGAGGGGGTTGAGACATTTCCTGTGGGGAAATGAAGGTATCCAATAATTCCCAGTTCACTGTATTGTTGAGCCAAAGACTACAGTACATGGAGTATTTTTAACGTCTCGTTAAACTCCTAACCTTTCTGAAGCAAGAAGGGGAATAGAGTTGTGGAGTGACTTGTGTAAGATTACGTTAGCATTGCAAGGAGTCCCTCGACAAAAAGCAATGGTACTTCCGCTTTGGATTTCGATAAAATTGCAGAAAATAAGCTTTGTGGCCAAGACGCCTTTATGATACTTAACACGTTTTGTACAGCAGGATAATCTGCACATGTTAACACCTTTTTATCGCAATTGTTGAAGTGTCGGCAGAAATAAAATGCTACAAAAATGTGAATCGCCACTAAGCTAAATACAGAATTGTGTTGAGGTCTAGAGATAGAGAGAGATATACTTTATTGATCCCAATCTGGGAAATTATTTCGTTACAGAAGCGGCAGTGTGTTCAGACATTAAAATACAAATACTTAAAAAGTGGAATAGAGAATTAACAATTACAAATCAAATGTAAATGACACCCCAAGTGAAGGAGTTCAAGTATCTCGGGGTCTTGTTCTCGAGTGAGGGAACAATGGAGCGTGAGATGGGCCGGAGAATCGGAGCAGAGGGAGCGGTACTGCAGTCGCTTTACCGCACCGTAGTGACGAAAAGGGAGCTGAGCCAGAAGGCAAAGCTCTCTGTCTACCGGGCCATGTTCGTTCCTACCCTCACCTATGGTCATGAAGGATGGGTCATGACCGAAAGAACGAGATCGCGGATACAAGCGGCCAAGATGGGTTTTCTCCGCCGGGTGGCTGGTGTCTCCCTTAGGGATAAAGTGAGAAGTTCGGTCATCAGAGAGGGACTCGGAGTTGAGCCGCTCCTCCTTCGCGTCGAAAGGAGCCAGTTGAGGTGGTTCGGGCACCTAGTTAGGATGCCACCTGGGCGCCTCCCTAGGGAGGTGCTCCAGGCACGTCCAGCTGGGAGGAGACCAAGGGGTAGACCTAGGACCAGGTGGAGGGATTATATCTCTTCGCTGGCCTGGGAGCGCCTTGGGATCCCCCCAGTCAGAGCTGGTTGATGAGGGGAAAAGAACGTTTGGGGCTCTCTGCTGGAACTGCTACCCCCGAGACCCGACCACGGATAAGCGGGAGAAGATGGATGTATGGATGTAAATGACAAATATTAGATCATATAAACAATATAGAATAATCTGGATAACTGAAATGTTCGAAAGAATAAGTCAAAAATACTGCAGTAGCAGGAATAAAGGAATAGGCTTATACTAGTAGTCACTTGTTAGCAATCGCTGTTTTTATGACACAACGAAGATACAGTATGGACATTTACGAGTGGAGCATTTACTGACTTATTTTATGTCGTAGAACAAAACGTGAACATGTATTCAACTTGTGTTAACAAAATACCTTTTATCAGACACAAACATGTACAAAAATGATTTGACTTTGAGACTGGGGAACTGAAAAGGGATAAAATGCTTTATTTGTTCTGTGTTCGAGGACTCATTACTGCACCACTCGACGTCACCCTTCATCAGGAACACCTGTGCAGCAAAAGGCTCTTTATTCCGCACTGGTTCCTTAACAATGAAATAACTTGCAGCTCCATCCAGCTCTCCTCTGAACAGAGACAACTCAACCAAACACTCCTCTTAAATGTAAAAATGTCCTCTGAGCTTCCATCTCTAAATTCCTCTCAAGTCCACTCAATCTCCTCGTTACGTGGCAGAAAGGGAGTTGTTGAAAGGAACGCTGTTTAAAAAAGAGAATCAATAAAAGTCGTCTGTGAGACTCTCCAGATGCTGGACAGCAGACGAACTTTATCGTCTTCATCCTCCTCCTTCGCTCACAGCAACACCAGAACACGTTCAAAAGGATTCGCTTAACGGATGGAGTGTGAGTTTCAACAGTTCTTCCAGAAACCTTTATCCCCGGGGGACCTCCAATAACACAACACTGCAAAATATCATTGTTCTCTTTTGTACATAAACTTCATGTGGACAACATATGGTCAAACAATTGAAATGATGACTTTGATGAGTGTCTTTTGCCACATCATTGTATTATTTTAACATCAGTTATTCGGACTCTTCGACTATATCGAGACTCATTCTTTGTCGTTAAAACCGTGCCACATTGAAAGGGCTCCGCTTCTTGACTCACACGTTAATACCGTCCAAAATAAAACTTGCTGATTTCTTTGCCTACCTTTGTCTTCCATAACATTAAACAATGTGTTGCATTGTTGGAGTAGCTCAAGCCATAAGATGTGCATTGCCATTTCTACACTGTAGCTTATATGACATTAAAACCTTTGAATCTTGAAAATCTTTGAAAAAAGTGTATTTTCTTCAATATTCCTAAATCAAATTCCAACGATACGTCACCACTGTATTGCGTCAGTCTCTGGGTGTTTCTCAATGTCAAGGACGCTTGCTTGGTAGCACGTGTACCTCCGAGTCACTTGCTTCAGAAGCGAGGCAAGAATCCTTCCTAGTCTCGGAAAACGAAGAATGGTGGAACAGGCTAACAGGTGTGCGTCATATGCGAGGCCCTTCCTTAAATGGAGCTTGATTCCCGCCAAAGATTTGGGGAAATTGGTCCGTGCGCAAAGCATTGTGGGGATTTTAAGACCGCGGAGTCTACACATGTGCAGCCTCGAAATTTCCCGCAACGAAGTACGCCGGCCTCGGTAGAATTCCAAGTATGCTGGACATTGGAACGGTCCTTCGGCGGCACTCGATGACGTAGCATGCTTGAAATAGTGGCTCTGGAGCAGCCTTCCTCGACATTGAGAAACACCCTCTGTCTGCATGCCTTCTCCTGTAGATCACTATTTGTGTTGACGTTCAGGTTTGCAGAGCCCAGAACATTCACCCCTTGATCCAAAGCCTGATTGTTAATACAATCTGCCATGGTTCTGATTTGATATACTGAGAGTCTGTCCGATCCAGAGAACATGGAGCGATGATCAGAACAGATGAACATCAAACATTCTGTGCTATCTTTGATCTATGGATTAGAGTAATTGATGCTGAGTTTTATGGACTGTGTATGGAGCATGTTGGATATGTTCTCCGGCTGTGTGAGATCTGGATGACTCATTATTACATTTCCCTCCCATTAAACTCCAGCTCTGGTCAGACGCCCCAAATCCCACTCTGGCACCTCTCCTTCTGCCCTGTTCGGGTGATAAGCCCCAATTATGACTGCACACACACTCACACACACACTCTAACACACATGTGAGACGACATGTAAGCAGGCTCTAGGAGAAACAGATCACATGATACAGGATTACGTAATCAGGATATAAAAGTAGTTACATAAGAAAAATGCAGATTATCGGTACATATAGGGATTACTATCGGGATAATAATATAATACAAAATACAAAAATTATAAAATAAATTAAATAAATTAAATAAAATAAATAAAATAAATAAAATAAATAAAATAAATAAAATAAATAAAATAAATAAAATAAATTAATTAAATTAATTAATTAATGAAATAAATTAAATGAATAAAAATAAATAAATAATATAAATAAATAAATATAAATAAATAAATAAATAAATAAAATAAATAAATTAATTAATATTAATTAAATTAAATAATAAAATAAATAAATTAAATGAATAAAAATAAATAAATAAATAAATAAATAAATAAATAAAATAAATAAATTAAATAAATTAAATAAATTAAATAAATTAAATAAATTAAATAAAATAAATAAATAAATGAATAAAATAAACGGTGTGATTATATTTCATTTGTGAACTATAGTATTCTGTAGGCATAGGCAATCATTTTAAATGACGCTTTTTTTATACTAAATATCTTGGTTTCTTCCTTCTAAGATTCAAATGCTTTATTGGCAGAGTAGCTTCAGTGGAGTTATGGCAAGCTCCTCAAACAATGCAACATATTATATAAAAGACATAAAACAATAAGACCATTACAAAAAAAAACAATACAATTAAAACAGTGCAAAATGAAACAGAGTAGAATAAGTTGATAAACTGTTCTGTTTCACACAATACGCGTAAAGAAAAAAAACGTCTTATTGTTATACATTTTCTATTATCTTTCTGATCTCAATTTGTACATGTAACTAGTGATTGTAACGGAATACTTTTTTAAAGTGAGCCCTCCCCACCATCAAGCACACATGCATGCACACACACACACACACACAAACAAACACACACACACACACACACACACACACAAGAGGCG
>CM070495.1:42113237-42168237 GCA_036324585.1 Champsocephalus esox
TATCACTGCTACCTTTCCAAATGGCTTCAGGACTGCTCACGCAACTTCATATCATCGTTTCCATCAACAACGTTTTAATCAACCTTTCCTTTGATTGCTAACGGACTGTTTGTGCCGACAAGGATTCGCCAGGACCTTCACCCGGGAGATGAGGTAGAATTGGGATTGTGCGACTACAGATTCTTTAAAGTTTCACCTCCAGGAAATAGACGATTGAGGATCATGGAAGGCATTTTAAAACAATTGCTATGCCCTCTTTTAAAAATACTCTCTACCATACTATAACTGGCCCTCTACTCTGTGTGTGTGTGTGTGTGTGTGTGTGTGTGTGTGTGTGCGTGCGTGCGTGTGTGTGTGTGCACGCGTGCGTGTTTGCGTGCGTGCGCGTGTGTGTTTGTGCGTGTGCGTGCGTGCGTGCGTGCGTGTGTGTGTGTGTGTGTGTGTGTGTGTCTGTCTGTCTATATGTGCTTTCTGGTAATTGGGGATCGTGGGTTGACGCTGAGGTTTTCCGTGGAATTGTGATTCCGACTGGGAATACCAGAGCTCTGACCTCACACAGCAGAGACCCTCGGACATAAATCCCTGTCTGCCATGTGATAGTCCAACACACACACACACACACACACGCACGCACACA
This sequence comes from Champsocephalus esox, assembly GCA_036324585.1. Classification (NCBI taxonomy): domain Eukaryota; kingdom Metazoa; phylum Chordata; class Actinopteri; order Perciformes; family Channichthyidae; genus Champsocephalus; species Champsocephalus esox. Next base: position 42,113,875 of record CM070495.1, read on the forward strand.
CACACACACACACAAAGGTGCGCAGAGGGAAACAAGGAGACCAGTGGTGAGTTGGGGCACAGCTGATAATAAGTAACATTATTCACCATGTTGTTAAAACGTAATGCTTAAAATAAAGTGTTTTTCAGTATGTATTTCTATAAAAATGTACACATTGCGTATAATATTTAAATGTTAAAATGTAAATGTTATTTTTTTTCAGAAACTCTACACTGATCTTTGCCTATATTCCTGTTCTGTTTTTGTCGTTTTTCTGCAGTGGTTATGTAGAGTACTTTTGAATTTACTACCTGTTTTGTGAACTGCATTTTAAACACATTTTATTTTAATATTTGAATAAAGTACTTTGTTTTGCAAAGACCTGACCTAATACTGTGATTGATAGTGCGTGTTCAGTCTTTACTCAACCAAGGAACAAGTTCTGCACATAATACTCAGGGCTGAATAATTCAACATGTTTCATAGACAAAATAAAATTCAACTAACTGTAGCTTACCCATTTCAAAACACTGAGTCTGTGCGAGAGCCATCGTTAGGATTTGTTCACAGATTTGTTGTCATTTTTTTATAAATAATGTCCCATCTACCGCTGTTTGCCAATGGAAATCCCAAATATTTGAGAAGATTAGAGCCCTGCAGTAATTAAGTACCAAAAACAATCCCAATTTATATTAAAGTGACTTCACAGGCCGTTTTTAATGTACTCACATTTCATAGTATTACCTTTGCAATATAAAGAAAAACAGGCGAGTAACATGTTTAGTATTGTTGACATGAAATTCGGCTTCACAAAACAATTTTTTTATTATTTAAATGTATGTATTTATCCCCTACACAATCTGTCATTGCAACAAGGGTGTTTCTAAATTCTTCAGTTCTTGATTGTGTCTAAACGCGTCCGTCGGGGTTGAGGTCGTAACGGTAAATGCTGTCAGCGACATGGCTTTCTAAGTGTGTGTGGGTTTTAATGAGTCTGCATGAATGTTGTAGCGTGGTTAGCAAAAGAGAAGGAAAGCTGACAGTGAGAGGTGACTTGGTTCAGCGCTAAAGAAATATAATAACTAGAACTGACCTTATTTGACCGGTTAAACAATAATGGGCTTAAAATGTAGCACTTTTCAAAAATAAACCAACAGCCACAATAATCACAATGACAATGGTACGCATACATATCTGATGCTGCTGTAAGGCTTCTGTTGTGTCCGTGTTGATGGTCGGGTTGCTTCTACTCACATTCTAGTTCTATGTTCAGCACCCTCGGAAACAGAGGAATGAAGCCAATTAAATTCTGAGTGTGTGTTTATGCGTGGACGAGGAAGGGAAGCCCACAGACTGGAGCTGTTGTTGTTTTCACACCGTGGTCACGCCTCGAATGCCTAAACAAACCCTCACGGCTGAAGGCAACTATCTGATTTCCTGTCCACTGTAGAAACGATGTGGAAGATACACACAACCCCAAAGGACCTGGACCTTAAAGGTCCCCTATCATACTGTTTGTCATCAATATATTACAGCTCTCAGATATATCCAGAACCTGTCTCTGATTGGCTGAAACACCAAACAGATCATTGCAGCATTACCCATAATCCCCTCTGTTTCAGCCCTGTTTCCAAAGTGCTGATTCTCTGTCTGTTACTTTAGATGAAACAAGGAGCCCCTCCCCACGCCCCTCTGAGAGAGATTTGGTTACAAAGAACTCAATGGAGCTCTAGAGGAGATTCAGGTGATAAGGGGGGGGGGTACCTTGTTGCTGATTGGCTCACGGTTACACAAGACAACACATCGTTATGACATAATAATAATAATAATAATAATAATAATAATAATAATAATAATAATAATAATAATAATAATAATAATAATAATAATAATAATAATAATAATAATAATAATAATAATAATAATAATAATAATAATAATAATCTGATCAGCTCATTTTCAGACAGGTTTTTATAGAAATGGATCAAAAAGAGAGAGAATCTTTGTTCCTGAAACTTTCAGTGTCTCTTTCCACAGAGGGGACACATGTTGATGTAGAAGAGACATGAAGAAGAGGGGACACATGTTGATGTAGAAGAGACATGAAGAAGAGGGGACACATGTTGATGTAGAAGAGACATGAAGAAGAGGGGACACATGTTGATGTAGAAGAGACATGAAGAAGAGGGGACACATGTTGATGTAGAAGAGACAGGAAGAAGAGGGGACACATGTTGATGTAGAAGAGACATGAAGAAGAGGGGACACATGTTGATGTAGAAGAGACATGAAGAAGAGGGGACACATGTTGATGTAGAAGAGACAGGAAGAAGAGGGGACACATGTTGATGTAGAAGAGACATGAAGAAGAGGGGACACATGTTGATGTAGAAGAGACATGAAGAAGAGGGGACACATGTTGATGTAGAAGAGACATGAAGAAGAGGGGACACATGTTGATGTAGAAGAGACATGAAGAAGAGGGGACACATGTTGATGTAGAAGAGACATGGAGAAGAGGGGACACATGTTGATGTAGAAGAGACATGAAGAAGAGGGGACACATGTTGATGTAGAAGAGACATGAAGAAGAGGGGACACATGTTGATGTAGAAGAGACATGGAGAAGAGGGGACACATGTTGATGTAGAAGAGACATGAAGAAGAGGGGACACATGTTGATGTAGAAGAGACATGGAGAAGAGGGGACACATGTTGATGTAGAAGAGACATGAAGAAGAGGGGACACATGTTGATGTAGAAGAGACATGAAGAAGAGGGGACACATGTTGATGTAGAAGAGACATGGAGAAGAGGGGACACATGTTGATGTAGAAGAGACATGGAGAAGAGGGGACACATGTTGATGTAGAAGAGACATGAAGAAGAGGGGACACATGTTGATGTAGAAGAGACATGGAGAAGAGGGGACACATGTTGATGTAGAAGAGACATGAAGAAGAGGGGACACATGTTGATGTAGAAGAGACATGAAGAAGAGGGGACACATGTTGATGTAGAAGAGACATGAAGAAGAGGGGACACATGTTGATGTAGAAGAGACATGAAGAAGAGGGGATCATGTTGATGTAGAAGAGACATGGAGAAGAGGGGACACATGTTGATGTAGATGAGGGCGTAGGGTAACTTCTGTCAACAGCGACATGGGAACTGTTAGCACTGACTGATGCTTAAGAAAAAGCTTTTCTCCCTTTTCCTCGTGTCAGTAAGGAAACAGTTCTGTGCTGAGCGACGCCGAGAAATAAACACATACATAGTTGTGGTTTCTGCCACTCAAAACAGAGGAAGTCCCAGCCAGTAAATGTTGGGAAAGAGTCAGCACCTATATTCAACGTTCCGAGGGCCAATAAGATTACAGCTCGCCTTTCTCTCCCTCAGTGCTGAATGGTGCGACCCGGGCAGAATAGAAGTGAAAGGATCCTCTGCCGATAAGCCTTTGAGAGAACCATCGTGAATCGTAGAGATTAGGGGTCACCCCAAATACCCTCGCATTGATTGTTGTTTCCCGTCTGTCTATGCATTGTTACGATGGGGGTGGAATTAAAGTTCTATTTACAACCACAAAAAGCAAGCTGTTAGTCCGTCTCCCCATTGATCTACTGCACGCAGTTTTAGTACCCTCGTACACCCCCTACTCAACAAGAAGCACGGTGATCGTCACTATATCTATGACACCTTATAATTTAGTTGTTTTTGCTGTTTCATATAGATACAAAAAGCTTAACCGGAGGGGGATCAAGAGCCACACAAATAAGAAAACATGATGATAGACAAGACTGGATTAATCAGATTCAACTTTGTACCCTCATGCAGATGGAGATTGAAGTTGCATATGTGTGTTACAAGCGAAGTAAAAGAGTGGACATGAGCGTCCGACACGGTTTCCTAAAGTTACAACAATGGCCAGATGCTTATTTTCTTTTTTAGTACATGGTCAGGAAGTACTCCAAAGGTAAGAACATTGTCTGTTGTCAACCTCTCTGCCTTCAGCTTGTTCCTTCTGATTGAAAGCCTCTTATCTGAGAAGAATGAACTGCGCGGGACGACTTTTTAAAGCTGCCCAGCCTAATGGGATGAACTCTGCTTCACCTGTTTTAGGTGTTTTGCCTTTTGTTCAACTTCACTAACAGTATTAGCTATCCTAGCACTGTGGCTCTACAGCAGGGTGTCAAACTCAAGGCCCGTATAATATGTGTGTTATACGACTACAGGCCGATTTACAGAAGCACGTTGCCCATAAACTACATGTCCCACAATGCATCTCAAGATTTTTTTTCTTCAAAATATGCCTTTTTTCTTAGTAGTTGCCTTTTTCTCAGAATTTGCCTTTTTCAAAATGTTATTTTGTGACATTCTCACTGAAAAGACTTGCAATTACTTGCCCTAGACTTCTTCTTTCAGACGTAGTCAATTATGAAGTTATTACCCTATCCTAAAATAATCCAATGCAGAGGCAATAATGTAATATAATACGTTAATTTATATTAATATGTTTATATAGTCTTAAAGTTACAACCGGCCCTTTGAATGCAACCATAATGGTAATATGGCCCGCGATGAAATTGAGTTTGACGCCCCTGCTCCACAACGTTGTGGATATATTGGTCAATTGATTGACAATCTTTATGGCGCTCAACCCCCTAACCCTAACCCTAACCCTAACCCTAACCCTAGACTACAGCAACTATTATATATAATTGCCTTGACGTTTTGTACATCAATTTGTGGTCACCAAGAGAAAGCATCACATTGATTTAAACAATCTTCTTACTTTTCCTCTAGCACCACAAAGAGGTTGACTTATTTGTATTTGAGTGAACTACCTTAAAAACCGATAGACGTGCTGCCTGATTGGCTGTTTTGAGACGTGACAACAATTTACTGTTTAGTCGCAAAAGGCCTTTTGGATGGACTATTATCCAAGTAAAATGGAGAAGATTGGAGCCTTACTTTTGTAAAACTGAATACAAGTTAGCCTTGTGGTGAGGGCATGTGGGAGAGTAATGTTTCAGTGCTAAGAGCCAGTAAAAAAAGGCCAAAGTTCTCATTATATCACATTTTCTTACAAGATGGTCTCCAGACTTCCTTCGTGCTTGTTAATCTCATCGAGACAAAGGCATTATAATTACAATTTGATCAGATTCCACTCGACTATACAGGACTGTATTTCATTATGTTGGTATCAGATGTCTGAGCAGAGACATCATTCCATTGTGGTGTGAGAGAGTTTTTCTCTGCAGTCTATAAAACCTGCGGGGGAAACTCGCCTCGCCCAGTCTGCAATCATAACTAACACAATTTTCACCACTATGAGTTTCAGTGGAGCGGTTAAGTGTCCCTTCACGGTCAAAACCTTGTTCCGGTGGCATTTCAGACCGGACAAGAGGAGCCCTCAGTGGCAGCGGATTTTCCACCCTTTATGCCAGCTTTGCTGTGTGCACATTGGTTGAAGTGTGTGGTCACTGTTGGCTTTTTTTCTGAAAGCCAAAGCTCTTCCAAAGCCACAGACAAAGCCACAGCAGGTGGATGGGTAGCAGGGTGGAGGGGGGGTTACCGAGGAATCAATGCCTCTCCTCATCACGCTGCTTGACTCTGAAGAAAAGTCTGATTAAACGGAGCCTAATAGGATGGAGGTTTTACTGCTGCTCGACACTGGCTGAGAAAAACTGAGGATTCGTAGAAACACTACATCCATTAAAACATGCGTACACTGGAAAAAATGCTTCTCCAAAAACAAGTTAAACAATAATGAAAACATGGTGTTTTCACTTGAAATACGTACAAAAATCTGCTGAGTGAAAATGTGCTTGGTAAGATTTCTTGAGATAAAGCAAGGCAAGGCCATTTTATTTATATAGCACCTTTCAATAAGCGACAATTCAAAGTGCTTTACAAAATAAAAACAAAAGACATTTAAGAATAAATACAGCATAAACACATTATTAAATGGCATTTCAAAACAGGCATAAACAAAGCAAAGATAATGAAATAAATAAATAAACACCGCAGGTACAGAATACATGAATACAAGGCATACTGCAGTGAGAGTATGAACAGCTCAATTAATAGCAGCGGCAAAGAGATATGTTTTTAGTCTGGATTTGAAAATAGGAAGTGTTTCGGGAAGTTTGTTCCAGATTGTCGGGCATACAGTAATAGCTAAACGCTGCGTTTCCATGTTTAGTTCTTATTCGTGGAACAGAGAGCGGACCTGAGACTCCTGGATGGTTCATAGTTATGCAGGAGATCGTTTATATACCTCGGTCCTAAGCCATTTAGTAATTTAAAAACTAGCAATAGTAGAAATTAGAATGTAGATAAATCAGATCTTGTTCAAAACTTATTTTGAACGATATTTGACCAGAATCAGGAAATGTTGTGTAGAAGCTCAATGCTCAAACATTTTCTGTTTTCTGGTGATTTTCCAATAGATATGTGTTTCATCTGAGAAACAACTCAAAATAAGATTGTTTGACTTCACAAGAGGATGCATTGTCTAAAAACAAGACCCGATATCTCACTGCAGTGTCACTTCTGAAGTTATTTAGTCTTATATGGGGCGGCTGTGGCTCAGTAGGGTAGAGTTCTGGACTTCCAATCAGGGGGTAGGGAGTTAGAGTCCCACTGCAGTCAGCATGTCGTTGTGTCCATGAAACACTTCACCCCAAAGTGCTCCTGTGGGGATGGCCCATAGTATTGAATGTATGTAAGTCGCTTTGGATAAAAGTGTCTAATGTAATGTTATATCAAGTGTAAAGACATATTCTGACTAGATATCAGACAAATATATTTGGCAAGATTCCGAGTTCTTGTAGTGTGGCTGAGAAAAACTGATTTGTAGAAACCCGACATCCAAAAACATGCATAACAGATTCTAAACTCTAATTTCATTATCTCTTTTAAATATAAGACGGACATTGAATATAACCACAATAGAGCAATGATAACACTCAAACACTCAAAATGGTGATGTGCTATGTGTGGCATGTACTGTATGCAGTAACGTGTGTTGTTCATTGTTGTCTTGTATCCTTCCGCCTCATCTACTTGTCTTTCATCCTTTCTAACTAGTGCTGTTGATGTGTTGTGATTTTAAAAAGGTGTCTATTATCATCTGGGGACAACAGCTGGAAATTAGCATGTTGGCTAAAGCTAATGCCCCGTTTACTGTGCGACAGTTGATCAATGGGGACTGTCCACGACACTATAAACAAATAAACTAAACCACAAGTATGAGTGTTATTTTGATGCGAATGTTGTTATATTTTATCGATTTAAGGTTCTTATGTATGTTTTTTATTTAACCTATCCAGAATATTGTATATTGTTTTGTTTATATTTGATATGAAATAACGAAATAATTCAAATCTATCTCTCTATCTATCCATCCACCTATCTATCTCTCCATCGATCTATTTCTCTACCTACCTATCTATCTATCTCTCTATCCATCTATCTATCTATCTCTCTATCCATCTATCTCTCTATCTCTCTATCCATCTATCTATCTATCTCTCTCTCTATCTATCTCTCTATCTCTCTATCTATCTCATCTATCTATCTATCTATCTATCTATCTCTCTATCCATCTATCTATCCATCTATCTATCCATCTATCGATCTATTTCTCTACCTATCTATCTATCTATCTCCAAACAGTTCCTGGCTTGATGTATTCCTGCTTCTTCCAATTGATCAAGCAAAAACAAAATCACAGTTTGACTAAAAGGAAAGTGACTCATCCAACAGGTCCTCAAACCATAATGAAACATATTGAGTGTGTTACTCCTTTCCAAAACTCCCTCTGTGGTTACAGCTCGGCTAACATTTGTATCGGTCAAATAAGTATGTGATGGGCCGCTGTACGTCAGAGGAACAACCACAATTAACATATTGCCGCCAAATGTGTTATGTGTTGAATGAGTTGGCCTAATCTCACATCCAGCTAATTCAACCACGCAGTCATTTGACTTTTCCCTTTGGCTTTTATCAGCTATATCTTTGTTATTTAGCCGCTAAATTAACTTCTGTGCTCACCAGCTGGTGTTGGGCAGAAAGTAAACTGTGAGTTCGTTGCAGCTTTTCACCTCTGAAGAGTTCCCTTAGACCAGATGGACTAATGTGGTGAGAGAGCAGTAAGTTGCTCATGGGTTCCCTCGACAAAACAGCAACGGGATTTCTCCGTAGGATTTTGGAATATTAAAAAAGAAGATCTGCGGGAAACTAACCTGTTTGATAAATGCACGTTTTGTTCAGCCGGATCATCTCCACATGTCTACTTTGTATAACTTTCTAATCCTAAATCTAACGGCCAGAAGCTAAATGCTAACGTTATGCTATAAAGGAACTACAGCCGAGTCCAGCAGCACGACTTCAACGTCACGCCCACTCAAGATCCATATTCACACACACAGACTCTAAAGGGTTCAAGTTGAAGCGTTAGTTTGAACACTCTGCAGGAGGCAGGGACTTGCTTTCAAGCAGAACAGAAACTAACTTAGAGGAGTGTTCACATGTTCGGCGTAATGACGTACAACGGCCTCCACGACTTCTGGAGTCCTATTCAGCCGCTCGGTAACAACCATCGTTTTTCAGGCAAGTCAGCTCTTCAGAAATCACCAGCTGATGGATTTAATGTCGTAGAACAAAGCGTGATCCGTCTCTTCAACGCGTCTCAACCACAGACCTTATTTCAGCCGGTTTCCTAAACCCTATGGAGAGATCCCATTGGCTCTGAGACGAGGGAACAGGAAGTGGTAAAATGCCGACTCACTTCTGGGTTGTAGGACTCGTCACTGCACCACTATATTGTCTCATAGGTTAAAATATCCGCTGACTAAGCACTACCCTCTGAAGATAAATAGGGGTGTCAGTAACAGGGTCCGAAGACTGACTCCTGGGCCTGGCTTTGTAATGGACGCCTCTTGGGTCCTTTCAAAGAGCTTAGTCCGGCCCTTGGACCCCTTCAAGGCCTCTGGGAGACCACTGTTGTCTCCCCATTGTCTGTGTCTGTGTAAGCGTGTGTGTGTGTGTGTGTGTGTGTGTGTGTGTGTGTGTGTGTGTGTGTGTGTGTGTGTGTGTGTGTGTGTGTCTTTGGAGGCCTCCTGGGGGCCGGTGACTCCTCTTTGTCTCCGTTCGGCCTGCTGTCAGAGTGTCTTTGTTATGACAGTTGGGCTGCTTTTATACCGACTAAATCACCGCTCTCAGCTGTTCATTTACTGGCCTAACCCCAGACAGCCCTCGTGACACCTAACACACACACACACAGACACTTCCAACATCCTCCACTTTCACTTCATTGCATCCCTCGGCTTCTTTTACCAGATATCTCCACATCCTCTCGACGGATTCTTCTTCTCAGGAGTTTGCAACAGAGAAAAGAGGATGAAACAAAAATGAGGATGAGGAGGAAGGGTTACAAAGCGAGGGAGGGGAGGGGGAGGTCAAAGGGCATTTGACCTCTGACCTTTGTGTTGTGGCTGGGGCACGGGGGGGTCAGAGCACGCAACAACCCAGGCTAATCAGTAACTACATGCTCGATACGACACACAGACACACAGAGGGGAAGAAATCCAGTCCAAAGTGATTCTCTGGGAAATGAAACGTGTTCTCAAAGCAGTAAAGTAGCAATTTAGTGATATTGTAAACACAGCCATTCGACACCAACCTGTTCCTTGTGAGGCCATTTAGTCGCTGAACGATGAGAGTACAGTAGAGATTGGGCTCGCCTGGAATAAAAAGGTAATTATTTAAAATACATTAAATCACATTAAGAAAATAGCTTTGGGAGAAATGCCTGCTGAGTCTCAGGGCGGAGAGAAAGGGATATATGATGTCATCGTTGATATCTACCGTCAATATTGAACAGCATCGATCAAGCTTCTGTTTAAAGAGGGAAGACAGGAAATGCACACACACGTTTTTATTTGGTGTGTGTGTTCAGGTCAGGAGTGTGTGTGCCCTTTAGTAGTTGTAGTTTTAAGGACAACTTTATGATATACTTTTGAATGGACTGTGGTAACTTTCCCTTCTGCTGTAGTAACTTTCAGAAGCAAAGAAAATAATAATTACAGAAGAAAATTGTAATGACATGCAAATATGCTAAATCTGACTATACAAAGAAATGTAATGTTAAATATATAATAATAATTAAAATACGGGGTTAAAAGGGAGGTGTGTGGCGCAGTGGGTTGTGCGTTGGGTCACAGGTTCAAACCCCACTGCAGTCAGCATGTCGTTGAGACACTTTACCCACAGTATTGAGTGTGTAAGTCTCTTTGGATCAAAGCGTCTAACATGTGATATGTAATGTAATGTAACATATATCTCAATGAGACATTTCCTTCCTAGCTTTGAACAGATTGAGTTGTTTCACATCAGCTACAACCCTAATCTACCTGAAGTGCTTTTGTTAAAACCTTGTGATTTTAGCCTTTCAATCGTTTTTTGTGTTTTTTTTTATTGAAACAGAACCTGCTCAGGTGTAACTTTCCCTTCTGCTGTGGGTCAGGAGCAAAGTAAATCAAAATAAGTGTTTTAGCTTCGGGGGCTTTTGCTTATATTCTTATAAGAGCCTTATTGTGTTCTCAACTCACAGGTACAGAATATGTCCAGCAGCTTCCTCGGTGAAAGTCCCGTGTTTGTTTGACCCGTTGATCCCCCCCGACCCCCCGATCCCCCCCGACCCCCCCCGACCCCCCGACCCCCCCCCGATCCCCCCACGATCCCCCCCCGATCCCCCCCGACCCCCCGATCCCCCCTCAACAGAAACTTCCGAGGACTTTGAAGACATTTCTTGCAATTCAGCGACAATGCAATTTGTTGTGCGGGACCGTCTTTCTTTAGGAAAACAAGACGTTATGCAAATCATAATAAATCATAATTCCTGCTCCAACTGTATTATCAGTAAAGGGAGGATACAATAGTAACCATTCACATAAAAACACTTTGACTTTCCTCTTGTTCTGAAAACATCATTCATCACCATTAGTGCTAAAGGACTGGCGTATCTATAGCCAGTTGAGTAGCACTTGAAATACTTGGCTCTATGAAACCTGATGTTCTTATATGATTCTGTTTTCTTCAAGGTTGTGTCTTCCTGGTCGAATGCACTTATTGTAAGTCGCTTTGGATAAAAGCTAAATGTAATGTAATGTAATGCTACTTCCCAAATAGCATGAAATGTGCGGTCGAGACACACTCAGAGAGAATGCTCAGAAATGTTGTGCTGCTTTAACGAGATTCTAACTGGCATGGTATCGTTGCAATGTGGGTGCAGATCGATCCTGCACTTACCCCCAAAATTGCAAACCATGCAAATCTAGATGAAGATGGGCACATTTCCCATAATGCCACAGGGTCCAGGTTTCTATCAGAGAAGCAGCGGCTCACAAAGCTCTAATAACTTTGGTTGATAGCGAAACTGCAGCCCTGCAATATATCACTGCACAGCAAACACACTGCGTGTTACCGCTGACATCATCCCCTCAAGCAGCTGATCTTTCTCCTCCTCATCCTCTTCCTCTTCCTCTAACATCTCTGCCTCTCTCTGTGCAGCAGACGGTATGAAATCAATCCTAAGACAAAAAGATCCATAAAAAAACACTGAGGAAGAGAGGACGAGATGGGTGTGTGTGTGTGTGTGTATGTGTGTGTGTGTGTGTGTGCGTGCGTGCGTGTGTGTGTGTGTGTGTGTGTGTGTGCGCGACTGTGTGTCGCCTGAGAGTAAAGCACTCAGAGCAGCATTAGTGTTGCCGTGGTGATGGCACAGGAGTGTAAAGCTAGGGGCAATATAAAACCTGTGCTTTTCCCAGAATGCCTTTGTGCTGGTCGTGTGTGCCAGCTCCCGTTGCCATGGGAATAAGGGAGTCGTTAGGGGTAACAAGTCCTGACTCAGACCTTTTCTCTCATGACCCCCTTTCACTGTTTCAAGTGTCCATAATGTCCATTTCTGTCCGTCCCTCTCACTCAGTCGCGCGCAGATGTGCCTGTGTGTGTGTGTGTGTGTGCGTGCGTGCGTGCGTGCGTGTGTGTGTGTGTGTGTGTGTGTGTGTGTGTGTGTGTGGTGTGGGCTGTCTACATGCTGTGTGTAGCGAGCCCAGATGTCTGGGGCTCCGTTGGGGATAATGGTTTCTTTCACAGGCGAGTGTGTGTGTGTGTGTGTGTGTGTGTGTGTGTGTGCGTGCGTGTGTGTGTGTGTGTGTGTGTGTGCGTGCGCGTGTGTGTGTGTGTGTGTGTGTGTGTGTGTGTGTGTGTGTGTGTGTGTGTGTGTGTGTGTGTGTGTGTGTGTGTGTGAGGGAAAGAGACTAGAGAAACATACTTAGAGTGTGTGTGAGCTTGTGTCTCCCTCAGCAGTGGCACATGCTTGCAGCAATCGCACCTCAACAAACTGAAAGGGAGTGAGTTACAACACACACACACACACGCACACACACGCGCACGCACACACACACACACACACAGTGCTCGAGTGTTTCGTGCAGAGCAGATTTGATGCTGATTGTGTTCAGCAGAGCAGACTTCAGGACACCGCAGGAGTTCAGTTAAAACTCTACACCTCGACGGACAGCTGTGAACGTGCATATCATCTGAAGCACACACAATACAGAGAGAGGGAACGGCTTCACCTGCAGAAGAGAAACTCCAGGACAGTTAGTATTTAGGGCGGTGGTGGCAAAGTCCATAGGGACTTGGCTTGGCAACTGGAAGGTCACCAGTTCAAGTCCCGGAAAGACCAAGTGCTACCGAGGTGTCCCTGAGCAAGGCACCGTTCCCTACGCTGCTCCCCGGGCGCCGTACAAAATAGCAGCCCACTGCTCCTAACACTAGGATGGGTCGAATGCAGAGAAACCATTTCCCCACGGGGATTAATAAAAGTCCATCTTAATTTAAAGCATGCCTTCGTCCTTCTGTCCCAGTCTTTCTGCCGAGGAAGAATCACTTTGTGACAGTTAGCTGAACTGTGACTAATATGCTTGTTCACGTTTGTGTGCGAGTTGATTTAGTGCTTCTTGTTGAATGATTGATAACCGATGCTTCATTCCTTATCATCGTCCATCATTAATTTAGTTTGTACCTGCATCAACTCAATACTACTATAAAATATCCACAAGTTGGTGGGAGTAGTTTATATCGCTATATCACTCAGTGCCCGTGTCCTGTTTGTGGTGACGGTTGAAGAACTGATTACATATCATTGAGTCTCTATTTAAAGGCTGACTGAACAATAAGTGTTGATGAATACCGTAACAGGTTGAATAAACGTGGAGAAGCAGCGTTCAGTTATTATGCTCCAAACATCTGGAACAAACTCCCAGAAACCTGCAGGTCCGCTGCAACTCTGATTACTTTCAAATCCAGGCTGAAGACTTTCCTTTTTGTCGCTGCTTTTAATTGAACTATTCATATCTTAGACTGCACTGTAACTTTTATCCATGTATTTTTTCTTTTAATGTTTATTTTAATACCTTTTCTTTTGTAATGCTTAATGTCTTTCATTTTTTGTAAAGCACTTTGAATTGCCTTGTGTTGAAAAGTGCGATATAAACAAAGTTGCCTTGCCTTGAACAACTTAATTGGATTTTTCAAAGACATGCTCATCCAGTGGATAGATGTGTCCAAGTGATTATTTACTATTGACAGGTTGAGAAATGTAATGTTATTTCATTGTTTGTTTATTTAAAATATCATTTCATTATGATTTTGCCAACGAGAATACAAATCATAAAGTAATACAACATTTTAAAAACTGTAAAAAAAAATAATTAAATCGATCAATTGTTTTTAAATGATTGATGGGGCCATTCAAAGTATCCATCTTTTCTTACACTTTCCCCACAGCCGTATGGTCGAACAATGAGGTGTATGAAACATCATTTTATGAATTATAGATTTCCTGTTGTTCATCAACAAGCTCCTTTACTCACTTCCTCCCTCTGTTGGCCAATCAGCAGAGGAGCTGAAGCAGCAGGTGACCTCAACCTGGCTGTAATGAGAGGGGTTGTCCACTTCCTGTAGTCTCACCTCTGGAGGTTGAAGCGTTCACAGCGGCAGCTCTCAAACCAATCTCTAATGCACCTTGAGTTCAAAAAAATAAAGATCGAATACCTCCCTCGGTGCAGGTGCCACCCGTCTCCTGTGGAGCCGATGTTGGTTCTGTAAGAGCCTCTCAAGCACATTCATATCTTAGAAAAGTAGGTGTATGTTGGCATGTCATTTAAATTAAATCACTATTTGTGTGTGGGAGACAGTCAAGCGAAGCTGTACTAAATAAACTCACAACTTGAATCACAATATTGATGGAAAATGATTTTTAAGATTAAAATGGTTTCCCTACCGTTAAGAACACACAGTCCAGTTCAGCCATCATGGATCCAAAGAGTCAAACTCTCCCCAAATATAAAAATGATTATTCAGAAAGTACTCCATGGTGTTTCCTGATGGAGAAAACCAAGGTTTGTTGTCCACAGCCGACATCCAACTGACCGGACTTCTTTCTGTGGATTGATATGACTGCACATAGTCCCCCTTAGCAACAGTCCGTTCTCCTTAGAAACGGTCTGTTAGCGGAAAAATAACAACTTCTGGAATGTCCAAATCGACCAATTAGAATTGAGTATTTAACCATGCTGTTTAATGAATATGGATATTATTGGGCTGAGGTTATGTTTCTATTATAGTTGAGGTGATATTACTGTAATGCAGATTTCCGTGCACTTGTCCGAAAGAGATTGGCTGCTCGAAGACAAAATAGGTTTTTGACCATTTCAACATCCATCAATAAGTTGCGATTGGACTGGTTCATATGCAATTTGGATGGAAAGTAACCTGCCGTGATGCTGTCATGAACTTCTAATGAATATTTGTTCAAGTTGTACCTCCCTCGCCTGGTGAGTATATTGGGTTTTCACAAAAAACTAAGATATACTGCAGACTAAGGGTTTGGGTTCAGAGGGAGAGGAAGAACTCTTCTTCTGTCCGTTCTGAGGAACCTGCAGTCTGCCCGCTCAGATGAAGAGAAACCTTTAGAGCCCCCTGTCAGTTACTGTTCAGGGTTTTAGGTTGATGCTCTGTGTTTGGGCTCCTGTCCACTGCTGAGTTCATTTAGTTTGGCCGCTGCGGCAAAAAAAACCTTAAAAGGAAAAATACACATTTATCTTAACTTTAAGTATCCAAAATCAGACAGATGAATCATCGTTCAGTGTGTGTGTGTGCGTGTGTGTGTGTGTGTGTGTGTGTGTGCGTGCGTGCGTGCGTGCGTGTGTGTGTGTGTGTGTGTGTGTGTGTGTGTGCGTGCGTGTGTGCGTGCATGCGCGTGTGTGTGTCCTAGCATCCTAACCACTATCCTTGTGGGGACCTAAATCTGTTTTCACAGTCACGTGTGGGGACTCACCTCCCTTATGGGGACAAAATGGAGGTCCCCATGAGGGGACATCATTACTTTTAGGGTGAAGACTTAGTTAGGGTTAGGGTTAGGGTTAGGGTTAGGCATGTGTTGGTTATGGTTAAGGTTAGGATAAGTCTCCAGGAAATGCATGTAAGTCAATGTAATGTCCCCTGAAGTGATGTATACATGGTATGTGTGTGTGTGTGTGTGTGTGTGTGTGTGTGTGTGTGTGTGTGCGCGTGTGCATGTGCGGGCGTGTGTGTGTGTGTGTGTGTGTGTCTGGAGCCACACTGCACACACAGCTGGTGGATTCTCTTCGCAGCAGGGTGTATTCTTAGCTCCCTAAAACCCAATAAATTAAATGAGATTAGACGACACTCACACACACACACACACACACACACAACCAAAAACCTCAACCACCACCACCACCACCACCAGCCACACACACGCTGCAGACTGAGCCTGTGTGTGTGAGCGTCTGCTGTGAACTCTCCTGTCTGTACGAACGTTTGCTTTTGGTTTCCACATCTGCAGACTGTGAGGGAAAACGCTCTGATGTCCCACGTTAACGGACATGTACATCATCGTTAACCACTTAACATCCAGCTTCTCTTTAATATCCCCCCCTTCAAAGTTGGATATTTCCTCTTGTACGGCTGCAATACATTTAAATGTCTTTGTCTTAGATTAATTTTCCTTGAATTCATCCCAAACTGCTCTCCGTCGCGCTCTGAAAAATGATACACTGGCATACACATAAAGGAAATTGAAGTAACAAATTGCATCAGTTTAAGTCGTTCCAATGTTGGCATTATTGAGTTGATCCTACGAGGTTTTTATGTTCTGATTAAACCAATTTAGTACAATCATAATATGCTTTGACATTTCAACGCTTGGCTCATTCAAACCAATCATTGCAAAAATGTTACCGTGGAATTGAAAGCAGTTTTTGTGGATTTAAACAAAGCTTTAGTTCTGTACCGACAGCCATCAGAGGAGTGGGGTTACCGGCATTTAAGACGTCTTTATTTGTTGAATTTCTCTTAATTTATTTAATTAATTATTTGTTTTTTAATTGTTTATTTAATTAATGTATTAATACATTTATTTTATTATTTTTTCGCATATTTTTTTGTGTATTTTTATTCATTTATTTATTGCATATTATTGGGTTTTAATATGTTTATTATTTATATATTTGAGTCAAATGTGTCAAACTGTGATGTTATATTTTCTAATTATATATAGTTTAATATGTTTATAATTATACAAAATATAAATTGTTGACCAGAATTGATCAAATCTATAAAAAAAGATATATTAACTGTAAGAGCCTGAATTGATGTCTCATATTTAAAGGGGACCTATCATGCAAAATGCACTTTGTGATGTCTTGTATACATCAACATGTGTCCCCGGTGCGTGGGGAACTCACGCAGCGTCAGAAAATAAACCCTCTCTCTTTTCCTCCGTACCCAAATCTCTAAAAACGGGGAACAACGGAGCTGATCCAGATTTGCGTCCGATATGACGTAACATCTGAAATGTGGACCCACGGGCCCAATCAGAAACGCTGCTATCAGAAACAATGCCCGACTGTTTTGGACGTAATGTGGTCGGTGTTTACATTAGCATCGCTAACACTCAGAGCTAACCTGCACTGGAGAGCATGTGTGTGAAGAAGCAGGAAGTAAAAAGGAACTCACCTTGTGGTCTAACCGGCAAGAGAGAAAGCCTTTGAGCTCCAGACTGTTTCAGAGCCTTGATAATCCATGAGATGGCGTTTCACGGCAGCATTTAGTTTAGACGGTAGCTGCCGGGTCCCGCATGAGCTCAGACCCCTCCTAAAGCTTTATACCCAAATCAGCACTTTTGAAACAGGAAGTGAAATAGAGGGATATGAGGCGTGGCTAGAATGATCTGTTTGGTATTTTGAGCAAAACACTTCATACACATGTTTTTCATATGTTTTTATATATCCGAGACCTACAGTATGCTATTGCCTAGAAATAGCATGATAGGTGACCTTTAAATGTATTATATATATATGTATAGAGACATTTCTGCATTTAAAATATGTGTGTATTTTAAAATGTATTTGAATAAAGTAATCTCTGTCTTAAATAACCCTCTAACAAGGCATTTCCCTTTAAATGTCCCTTAATCTAAAGCGTCACACATTCATCCTTGTCCTGTTCCAGTATTTCACTAAAACTAGGAGCGACCATCCAAACCCTAATCCGGTGTTTTCCATGGCTGCTATATGTTAAAATAGACATGTTTGTGCATCTTTTTATACACCTATACCCATAATTCACTCTGACATATTTGGAAAAACGTTGGGATTCTCGCTGGTGTTAAAAATAAAGTGAGTTTGAAAAAGTAATTTGTAGTGAGACCTGGACGGCTGATTCCTTTACAATAATGTTTTCATGGTACGGTAAATAAAATATGATATTTCAGTTCCCCGTCACATGCCTCCCCTTATTATCCTCCTTCAGCTTTTGCATCAGTCAATAGCGCGGAGCTGATATTTGTCATATTATGGGATTCACTGGTTTTAAATGCAGACATTTTGCAGCCAAGCTTTAAATAGCCGGCTGACCGCAGAATATTTGGTTGAGTGTGTGACAGCGAGAGTGAGCTGCTGCCAAGAAGTGTGTGTGCGGTTGGAGGAGTGTGTGAGTGAAAGAGAGCGTGTTTATGTGTGTGTTGGAGAGGAGTTTAGGAGGGGGGGGGCGGCATTAGTGAATGACTGTGCTATTGCATCCTCCCGGGAGACCTCTAGAAACACACACATTGTCCCGGACACACACACACACACACACACACACACACACACACACAGAGGAGGGTTACTTTAAAAATGTGATCGGTTAAAATGTGTACCTGTAAAATAATGTTATGTATATTCTGATGATCATAAAAGTAATGTAATCTGATTACTTTCTGTTACTTTTGGATTCCAATCATTCCAATGCAATTAAATACAAGAGAAAATAAATATTAAGAAGATGTTTTTTGCTTCTGTGTATTTTGTAAGACAACAGGAACATGTGACCGAAGAAAAAAGAAGATATTTAGGATAAAAAAGTGATATTCAAATAAAAGTAAATTAAAGCAAAAAGAATATGCAGGCAGTTCGTCTCCTATAGAAACGTATTGTAAACTGTGCTATCAACCCGTCTTTGAAAAATGTCTCAGTAATCTGATTACATATTTTTTGATGTCACTGTAAGGGATTACATTATCCTTCTTTTGTTTCCTGATCACACTGAAAGTCAGATCTGACTTTAATGAAATGTATTAAGACAACAGATTTCACATAACTCTATTTAGTTAGTTCAAAGTAATAATATTCAGTCTAAATAGGTTCAACTTGATATTATTGCTTTCTAATACAGTTATGTTACATGTGTTGACATAGTACATTTCATTAAAGTCAACGCTTCAGTTTTGTCAGTGTACGTTATTCTGTTCCATGAAATCCGTTACTCCCCAAACCTGAACACACACCACACACACACACCACACACACACACACCTTAAACCCGCCTCCTTCATCCACCGAAAAACTCCCATCTCGCTGCCTACCTCTCTATCCTCGCGCCGCCCCTCCACTAAAGTCGGCTCACATCTCCGCAGCGCCAGACGCACCGAGAGACGGTGGAGTGAGAGGAACCGTGCGTGAAAACGCTCTCAGTGTGCATGTGTCGGTGTTGGAGAGTTGGAGAGTGCGCGCTGACAGACAGGAGCGTCTCCAGATGAGGAGGAAGAACCAGCGGAGATCTTCTTCACTTGTATTGACCTCTAATCCACGCTCTTCTTTTTTCCTGGCTGGCTCAGCGGAAGAAGAAAATAAACATTAAGAAGAAGAAGAAGAAGAAAAAGAAGAAGAAGGGTGCGATTCAGAGTATTTTTTAGTATTTTTAGCATCCCTCTTTCCCCCTCTCCCCGTCCCTTCTGAGTGCGGAGTGGCGGAGGGAGGGACGGGAGAACCGGGCGGACACTCTGCGCGCCTCCCCGGTGGATGAGCCCCTGGATGCGGGACGATGGATTAACAGCCCTCCCCGGAGCCCGCAGCTGCTTCTTTTTTCCCCGCCAACCCCCTGTCCTTCTCGGGATTATTTCAGCCCTCTGTGACCCCCCCCGACCTCCCTCTCGAGATGAGCGAGGAGTGTGTGTTGCGCTGCGTGCTGATGCTCTGCTGCGCGCTGCTGTCCGCCAACGCGAGCAACTGGCTGTAAGTTGGACTCTTGTCTACAAACACTCTGTTTCACTTTCATCTGACCCCCTTTCATTTTCACTCATCTTCTTCTTCTGTCAGCTTTCCCTGCAGCTCAGTGGGCTTCCAGGTTAATTGTTAACCATCACACATTCACTTTCTTTCTTACGCTCCCCCCTCAGACTTAATAACTGACCAACACAGCTGCATCCCCCTGAAAAGACCCTTTAAAGAAAGTCACCCAAAAGGGGTGAACACGTGTTAACTTGGAAGTGTGCAGGTTTCCATGGAGGTGAAATGATGATATCCTTGAATGTATTTTTGACATTACATTTTGCATGTGACACGTGACTTGTATTTATGATATATATATATATATATATATATAATGGCAGGTGTAATAAGGACAAGAAAACGTGAAGCCTGAAGAAAAAACGGTCATACAGTTTTTCTCATGTGAGATTTTATTTCTAAAATCTCCATTGCCTACCTGTTTTGTCCTCCAAACCTCAACCCCATCAGAAAAGGGAAATGATGGGGTCAAGACGATATATTTTAGTGCAGCCTTTGAAGGCTTATGTGCCAATTTCAAACTATGAAATTGTTCTCTTTGGGAACACTTCAAGGAACTGTTAGGAGTTCACAGACTATTTAAACCTCTGATATGCATGTTTTCATTCAGTCCTCGATTCTTCCTTAGTCATTACCAACAGCCTGAAG
This sequence comes from Champsocephalus esox, assembly GCA_036324585.1. NCBI lineage: Eukaryota > Metazoa > Chordata > Actinopteri > Perciformes > Channichthyidae > Champsocephalus > Champsocephalus esox. The sequence goes on from CM070495.1 coordinate 42,134,208, forward strand.
GTCACATATAAAGACATGTTATTGCTGTTAAAACAAGACAGGGGTTGGGCTTAAGAAACTACTTAAAAAGGAGTTTCCCCAATAATGTATTGTACACAAATAAAACATCTTCAGTTCCGAATCATTTTACAGTGATTCAAACCACTTTGATAACAGTAAAGCTTCTATTTAGACTTAAGTCATGCAGATGGAAAGCAGAGACAGTAAAGCTATATTAAGAGATAAAGGAAAAGTTTAACAAGGTCACTATAAGTCCACGGGCGAATATCAGCTCCTATATAATTAATCTATGTTTTAAATGTATGTGGAATCAGTCAGACTGCTGTGTGATTGTAGCTGAAGTTGTGCCACTCTTCCTTGGAAAGGTTTGGTCGCATGTGTTTCTATGTGGGAGGAGGTTAGGTGGGTTTTTTGCATTCCTCCGCATGAGGCTCCGCTCCATTTTCTGCTGCCATTCATTCCTCTTAACTTCAGCACAAGCAACACTCATCATTTAGGGAACACCTCACTGTTCTGTATCGGATATTAAAGTCTTGTGTACCTGGCATTGGCAGTTCTTATTATATCTCACAATTCCCCACATATATAATCCATCGTGGCTGCTGTGCCAAATAATCACTGCCTGTTGACTTTCATATTTGTATTTTATCTCCCTGTATAAATTCCTTAGTAAGATTTATAGTAGCTCGCGATGTGTCTGCAGATGGAGTTACTTATATTGACAGATGCATCAGAATAAATCAAATGAAATCCTTGCCAAACAGCAGTGTCTACCTTGAACTCTGTCACTGAGTGCAGGTAATTGTGCTGTTTGGGGCTGAAGGCGTGGTGACAGCAGAGCGGACATGTTCAGGCAGGAGTCGAGCTGCCAGTCTGCTGCACTGCGAGGGAAGTAATCTGTGCTGAACGACTGTATCTGAGTCCTCAACACATCAACAAACATCTACAAACATCAAGTGTTGGTTTCACCTCAACAGAGCAAATGATACACTCAGGAAAGGAGGAGGAGAGAGAGATCAGTGTTCTTCGGATCATAAAAAAGATTCAAGGCTTTTATTGTCATGTGTACATAGCGTGTAGTTATGACAATGACAATCTTAGGTCACAGGCTCCTCCAACACAATAAAACAGATAATAGTGCAAGTAAATACAAATAAAATAGAATATAATAGAAGTAGTGCAAGAGTAGTCTATATACAAGTAATTGGGATATTGATATATAAGAGTTGAAAACAGATGTTATGGATGTTCTTTCAAAGTTCACGTGAGTCTTATGGCCTGTGGGAGGAAACTGTCCCTGAGTCTGGTGGTGTTAGTCCCAGGGTTTCCGTTAGCCGGTAATTACCGGTTTTTAGCTCGTAAAATCTAATAAAAACCGGTAAATTCAAAACCTGCCGGTCAAAATGTCCGATGCTCCGATCGATTGGACGCCGATCATTATCGGCCGATATTCACTCTTAATAGTTTGATCGGTGCTCTCTATGAAGGCCGATCAGGAGAGCTGGATCTGATCGATATGGACATAAACGCGAGTGAAGTGTAACCGGACGCCAGAGAGAGATCGGATCAGCTGCTGCATAATCACCTGAAGCCCCGCCCACTGTTTAGCGCGCTGCATGAGAAACTGACGAGCTGTCAGGAGAGAGAGTGTTATTATTCAAAGTTAATGTAAACTTTTGAATAATGTACTTCATCTACTACAAGTAGTTTATTTGAATGTAATAATTATATTGTTTGTTGTTTGCGGAATCATTTGTTGAAAAATTAATCTGAATTTTTCGATCTGTTACGATTATAAACTGAAGCAATATAAAAATGACTCCCATTAACTGACATTTAAACATCAGCATATCCGTCCTAGTCCGGTAATTACCTGCTACGAAACTCTGCTACACAATTCTTATTATTATTATTGAAACATGACCGGTAAGTTTCAAATTTGTCCGTTAAAATAAATTCTGTCCGGACATTTGACCGGCGAGAAAAAATACTAGCGGATACCCTGGTTAGTCCTGATGCACGCAAACCATCCTGCCGTTTACAGAACGTGTTTTAGGTTAGATGCCTGAAATAAGGTCAATCTCAATCTTTATTTATTTATATAGCACATTTAAATACCTCAGTTGACCAAAGTGCTGTGTACAGAGAAGAAATAACATAGAGAATAACACAATAGGAGTGAAATAATAATTTTAAAAATGCATTTATTAAGTCTGTGGTTAGCACGATCTGGAGAGATGTTCACGTTTTGTTCTACAACATAAAATGTGTAACAAGTGGCTATATGAGACAAATAAACCTCATCGCGCCAAACATTAGCCGCCTTTAGCTTAGCGGTGATGATGTGAAGTCATGCGACCGTGATATAGGTCTTTAGTAACCTTTTTATTCCTTGAAATTGAATTTACGCTTAAAAAATGATCAATACAATAAAAATGTATGCATCAGGATGTTAGTTTCCTAAACCTATGTGATAGCGCACCTTGAAAGCATCTTTCAAAGTTTCATTAGCTTTGATTGTTATCAGTCGATTACATTGACTTTATCGTGTGTTTTCGGGAGCTATAGATTTGACATTACTCTACCTTCTGATCATCTTAGTAGGCGGTTATCATAATTCGGTAGGCTGGATCACAGCAGGAAGGTTCAACATTGTTATGCGACGACCTCTAGTGGCGATAGTTATTATGACGGGAGCAAAAGGGTGACGTAGTTCAGTTTAAAGAACGACAGAGTCCGATTACAGAGGAGTTTAGAGAGGATGGATCAGTCTGACAAGCACTAGAGTTTACTCAGGAGACTTCTGTTTGTGTCCCGTGTGAAACCAAAACTCAACGTTTACATTTGCAACATTCAGAACTTACATGACATATGTAATGTCCTTAAAGGTGAGGTAGGTAATTTTTTTACTGTACTTATATAGTGCTTTATCCAGTCTTTAAGACTCCTCAAAGCGCTTTACGTACTACATGTCATTCACCCATCCACACAGAGCAGTGTACCTTACTCTAGGACCTAACATTCACACACCGTTGGCCATCGGGTCTGGTGGGATGTTTCGGTGGGGGTGTGGTATTGAACGTTGACGGGAGGGGTGGGGGTGGGCGCTAGTGGAACACACGCGTGGAACCCGCGCCGGAAGTTGTGGCACAATTCCGTTGTACACACCGACGTTAACAGAAGCCCCGTCTGTACGCACGGGGACCGGCTCTGTCGTCCTGTGGAAATGCTTCACATGTCCGCCGGTACGCAAATGCGCTTAGTGAGACAAGTGACGGTACGCATTTCAGATGTTTGCCGCGCATGCGTAGCTGCGTACCAGTTATGTGCACCCCTGATTATACAGCGATTTATAGGCTGAATCTTTGTGTGTAAAATTAGAGGGATGCCCCCTAAGGTCTTCCAGATTTCATCGACCAGTTCATCCTTCCACTTCATTGGAATAATTGTAACGTTTCAGATGCAGATTATATTTAGATTTGTTCAACTATAAGATTTGATATTGAAATCATAAAGACTGAAGTCAAAAACCTGGTTCTTCCCAGTACTCAAAGATTTTGAACAGAGCTGAGTCAATAATATAATACATTAACCGTGCTTTACCTGAACCTCATCATGAAACTAGAGAGGATGGCAAGAATGTAATTTCCCGTGTTCAGTGAATGCACCAGAGGCAAGACTCCAGACCAACCAGAGAGTTGAATGGAAATAAACATCTGTCTGCCTGTCTGTCTGACAGGTACCTATTCTTTGAGCCGTGACAATGTTTAAAATAAACTGTCAGTGGACTCAGAGCTTTTGAAGATGGACATAAGAATAATTTTTCTTAAAAAAGACGACAATTCTCAAGTGGTGGCTCACACAACAACCCCAGAGCCACCACTTGAGCCAGGTGAACAAGGTATGTAAATGTCAGTAAACTTCCAAATTATGCGAACATGTAAGCAAAGCATAAATTACAGCTACGTTGACGTTACTTCGCGGGGGTAAGCTAAACCGTTAGCAAGTAGCTATAGCTAGCCAGATATATTAAATAAACACTTCATACAATCTAAATGTTGTGTTTTTTAGCGTTACCTGGTGATTTCAAAGAAAGCTCTCTGGAAAATGTTGACTTACTGTTCGACATGAAGCTAGAAGCTACCTTACGTACACAGTTGATCCGGAGTCCTGTCAGTTAAAGTGTTTCATAGTTAGCTTAGCTAAGCATCAACCTAGCACTGAAATATATGGATGTTATGTGAGAGTATTTCTGAGGAAAAGTCAGCTGAAATGGAGGCATAGTTGCCACTGCTTTACGTGTCGACAGCATGTTTGAACGTATTTGCAGCATTACATGTGGCTGTTTGGCCACTGACGTTGCCATAACAACACCTGAATTTAAATGTGCAACCTCTTTTTGTGATTTTTGCATGCAATTATAATTCTTCTGAATGATATTCCTATTGACAGCTAGTTTCTATGTGAACATTATGAGATGGACAGCCAGAGAGAATACATGAAAAAACAGTTATGAAATACTATATGACAAAACAAGAATACAGTTTAAGTGATTTGTAAAATATCCATAACGAAAAAAATCGGTTTACAGTTCTGTTCAAATGGGTGTTGAGATGTGTCCATAAATCTCTGAATTTCGCTCTCAAAGTGCACCAGAGTGATGCTTTTAACTTCAATATTTAAACTAAAATCTTCCCGGGGGAGCATGCCTCCGGACCCCCCTAGAGCAGGTTAGGTCCACGGTGTTTACATGCTTATTTATACAATATGTTATGCTACCATCATAAGACAAAAGTTGGTTCCGTGTTGTGTGGAGTGAGAACGCGCTAGAGTGAGGGGGCCCCCAAGCCAAAGCTCGCTTAGGGCCCCCAATAGTCTAGGGCCGGCCCTGATTGTGAATCAACACCAAACATTGTGAAGACTTCAGTTCATGTTTGCATTGAACCCCTCATTGTGCCAAAAAAGCTTCAGCCTCCAAAATATGATCTTGTTTTCCCACTCCTCCAAACTGAATACCTTTTGGGTTTTGGAAAGCTGTTCAGATTTAAAAGAGTAATCTGTCATGTCAACATGTTTTACAAAAATCATTAATTTATTAATCAGGAAAATACTCAAATTGAACAATCGATAACTGCAGCCCTAGTTCTGTCAGTATGGGAGAAATATAAGGCATAGCATTATAGTTTCACAGGTAAAGCATTACTTAAAGGTCCCCTGTTATACTGTTTTTCATCAATATATTATAGGGCTCAGATATATACAAAACATGTCTCGGAAGTGTGTGGCTCCAAACACCAAACAATCCAAGCCAACAAATCGTTATGACATCATAAAGTGGGCCAAAATCTGATCAGCTCATTTTCAGACAGGTTTTTATAGAAATGGATCAAAAAGAGAGAGAATCTTTGTTCCTGAAACTTTCAGAGTCTCTTTCCACAGAGGGGACACATGTTGATGTAGAAGAGACATGAAGAAGAGGGGACACATGTTGATGTAGAAGAGACATGAAGAAGAGGGGACACATGTTGATGTAGAAGAGACATGAAGAAGAGGGGACACATGTTGATGTAGATGAGACATGGAGAAGAGGGGACACGTGTTGATGTAGAAGAGACATGGATAAGAGGGGACACATGTTGATGTAGAAGAGACACGAAGAAGAGGGGACACATGTTGATGTAGAAGAAACATGAAGAAGAGGGGACACATGTTGATGTAGAAGAGACATGAAGAAGAGCGGGCAAATGTTGATGTAGAAGAGACATGGAAAAGAGGGAACACATGTTGATGTAGAAGAGACATGAAGAAGAGGGGACACATGTTGATGTAGAAGAGACATGAAGAAGAGGGGACACATAGTGATGTAGAAGAGACATGAAGAAGAGGGGACACATAGTGATGTAGAAGAGACATGGAGAAGAGGGGACACATGTTGATGGAGAAGAGACATGAAGAAGAGGGGACACGTGTTGATGTAGAAGAGACATGAAGAAGAGGGGATCATGTTGATGTAGAAGAGACATGGAGAAGAGGGGACACATGTTGATGTAGAAGAGACATGAAGAAGAGGGGACACATGTTGATGTAGAAGAGACATGGAGAAGAGGGGACACATGTTGATGTAGAAGAGACATGAAGAAGAGGGGACACATGTTGATGTAGAGGAGACATGAAGAAGTGGATTTTGCAGAATAGGTGACCTTTAAAGACACTTTGATCCACATGAGTTAAATAGTTTCCAGCAGCTCTCAGCTGTTCTTGCGTCACATGAAACCACAGGCTGTTTATTTACCTCACCTGTAGCTGTGCACCTTCTGCCAGGAAGCCATCACTCTGCCAAATCTCTGCGGCTGCTGCTGAGTCATGTTTCGTGTCCCGCTGCCGAATGGGGATTTGAATGCAACTTTTCATTAGTTTGTCCGTCACCACCCTCCTCCTCCTCTTCGTCCTCTTGCCCTGCTCCAACTGGTTCTGCTGCACCTGTACACTGCTCCATGGCTGCTGTGTGTGTGTGTGTGTGTGTGTGTGTGTGTGTGTGTGTGTGTGTGTGTGTGTGCGTGCGTGCATGTGCGTGCGTGCGTGTGTGTATGTGATGTTTTAGCATAATCTGGCGTCTTCTCCAGCGGTGGCAAATACTCAACACAGTTATTATCACATTGACCGCACTAACGATGCATAATCAAACTCAAACACAGAAGCATGCACAGCTGTGTGTGGTGTGTGTGTGTGTGTGTGTGTGTGTGTGTGTGTGTGCACGCGTGTGTGCGTGTGTGTGTGTGCGTGTGTGTGTGTGCATGCGTGTGTGTGTGTGTGTGTGCGTGCGTGCATGTGTGTGTGTGTGCGTGCGTGCATGTGTGTGTGTGTGTGCGTGTGTGTGTGTGTGTGTGTGTTTTGAAACCAAATCAAATATCTAGGAATGTTCTGTACCTGTTTACCTGTTTACCTGTTTACCTGTTTACCTGTTTACCGGTTTACCTGTTTACCTGTTTACCTGTTTACCTGTTTACCTGTTTACCGGTTTACCTGTTTACCTGTTTACCTGTTTACCTGTTTACCGGTTTACCTGTTTACCTGTTTACTTGTTTAAGGCCCTGTCACACTGTCCCGAAATTGACCCCCGATGGACACACGATAAAGGAAATGTTCAAATTCGGCTGTGATCGTAACATCGGGCCGTTCGTGAGGGCATCTTAAGCCATCGTGTGACCGCCGGTGGAGTTTCTCAGGCTCTGGCAGCAACTTCGTGAGCGGCAACTTCGTAAGGCACTCGTGAGGGCATCTTGTCAAGTCGTGTCATCTTCGTGTTATCATCGGTGCATTCGCCCTCACTCTGATCGGGGCGAATGCCCGATGGCACCGATGATAACAAGATGCCCTCACGATGGCCTTATGAAGGGCAACATTGACACACGAATTCAACACGAAAATGAACCTTCGAAAGGTCCTCCGGCTGTTTTTTGACATGCCAAAGATTTTGCCACCGCTCACGAAGTTGCTGCCGGAGCCTGAGAAACTCCACCGGCGATCATACGAAGGCTTAAGATGCCCTCACGAACGGCCCGATGTTGCTACGATCACAGCCGAATTTGAACATTTTCTTTATCGTGTGTCCATCGGGTTGTTTTATTGCACTACAAAATCATGTAAACATATTATGTAAATAACCCAATTTGTGTTCTGTGAAACTAAAAAGGATATAATATATTATTTTGAAGGACAGTTGACAGGAAGTTGTTGTTGCTATGGAAACAACATTACGGAGAAAACGTAATATTTTCTACATATAAAGACGGAGAAAGTAAAGAACAAAGTCTGAAAATATCAGTACAGTATCATTGTGTAGTGACAGTGTTTTGACAGAGCCTGAGAAACTCCACCGGCGGTCATACGAAGGCTTAAGATGCCCTCACGAATGGCCCGATGTTGCTACGATCAGAGCCGAATTTGAACATTTCCTTTATCGTGTGTCCATCGGGTGTCCATTTCGGGACAGTGTGACAGGACCTTTACCTGTTTACCTGTTTACCTGTTTACCTGTTTACCTGTTTACCTGTTTACCGGTTTACCTGTTTACCTGCTTACCGGTTTACCGGTTTACCTGTTTACCTGTTTACCGGTTTACCGGTTTACCTGTTTACCTGTTTACCTGTTGTTTTACATCGAATACTAGGAGAGGACAGAGATAGTGGCATTTATTTGATCTACTTCATGGAGAGTAGGTGAACTTCTTTCTGTCTCCACTGCAGCTGTAGGAATATGAATTATGACACGATTGATGTAGAGATATCTCGTAAGAATCTGGTGCTGGTTGCATAAAATATAATTGGTGATTAGATGTGGATTTGTGGCGTAAAAGTGCTAAACATCACTCCAGTTAGGAAGGAAACAGGAAAGGCCTTCACTAGGCTGCATACAGATGTTGGATTACCACAAAGCTGGTTACAATCAATCATTAATGTTTATATTGGCATCAGGACCCTGATTCGAATAGAGCGTGGCTACTGTGTGTGTGATAACATCAAGTGGATGGTTGACGCACAGAGAATAATTGTTTTGTGTTTATATATTAGTGTATCCTTAAAGTAGCAATATTGCACTGCTGGATTATCCCCGCCACAACAATATACCAAGATATCAAACTGCAGAAACAAGGAAATAACCTCAATGTGCCCTAACTGACACAAAAGTTGAGTTTCCCCACAAACGATTCATTCAAATGTGTTTTCAAATGTTTTCAAAGGATCTTAAAGAGTAAAAAAATCAGATGTTAGAGAAAATAACCGTAGCGGTTGTGAATAATACTCTCATCACTATTGTGGCAGCAGAGGGATTACGACTGGCATCTGTCTAAAGAAAAGACAAAAGCCCGGAGCGGCCTTGCTCGGTTTCATTTATTTGTTTAGTTAAACTGTCATGAATCTGCTTTGGAGAAAGGATTACAATCCTCCGTTATTTGCTCAGGAGAGGACATCCCCTTTGAAACCTAGAAAGAGTGGAGTGTTTTCTTTTCAAACCCTCCACTTGGATGGCATTCGCTACTGTCAACACCGAGCAACAGATATGGCAGCAACACAGACAGAATGCTGAATGAAATGTGGTTCAAGTTTGTATAATTTCTAATGAATTCATTGTTCATTATTACAACATGCCGTTTGTGTGTGCGTGCGTGCGTGCGTGTGCGTGTGTGCGTGTGTGTGTGTGTGTGTGTGTGTGTGTGTGTGTGTGTGTGTGTGTGTGCATAAGTCCTGTACAACCATGGTGAGGTGCTAAAGAGATGGCAGCTGATGGGTAACCAGAGAAATAGAAAGACCTTGGCATTGCAGTACACCCTGGCGCCTTACACTTCTTTTCACACACACACACACACACACACACACACACCACACATGCATGTGGTAAAGCTTTGGCATGTTATTTCGAGCCCTCTTGTCACCAGAGTGTGTACAATTATCGTGACACATTGGGAGCCGTGGGGAATCGCTGAAGATGACCAGATTGCAGCTCCGGCCGATGAGGAAACACCTTTCTCGCTGAAAGACGAGAGCAAGTTCTGTCAGATCCACTTCTGGCTTTTAGGAGACTTAACACAGACTCTGAGGGCGTGATGGAGGGCTCGTGGTCGCGGGAAACAATGTCTGTGAACAGCTGATTGCATTTCTGAATCTATAGATGCATCTGTTAGATGCATTGGCTAGTGAGTGAAATTAAAATGATAGAAACTTGGAACGATTGGAAATGCCATGATAATGTGGTCATTTGTAAAAAAACAATACTATAAACCAAATGTTTAGAGTGTATATTAAACGTGGATGTAGTTACCATTGGGTTTTGAAGCCTCAAGTGGCTTTAAAAGACATATTTAGGCGACAACAATTGTAAATTAACTTAAAAGACACTGTATACGGATTAAGTTCAAAGATGAAAACTCAAAGTGTGGTAGCTTCCTGTCAATCAATCAATCAATCAATCAATGTTTATTTATATAGCCCAATATCACAAATGTTACATTTGTCTCAGTGGACTTCACAGTTTGTACAGAATATCAGTATGACAATAATCACAAGAAAGCCATACCCTACAGCTGCTTTATGGTCTATGTTAATCATCTAATCTTGTATTTGAGACCATGAACTTATCAGGAAAATGTTTACTGAGGTAATAAATCAAGAGAGAGGTATGGTCATTTTCTTCTAGACTTCTTTACAATTGTTGCAACCTTTATAGTCACCACCTGCAGGTTACTACATAGAATGCTTTAGTCGATTATGCATCGGCTTCACGGTCACAGAGTTGTTGCTTAGGATAGATGGGAGGCTTACATCCTGCTGATGTGAAAGGAACAGGTGCTTTAAAAACAAGACAGGAAGTTGTAGTTTTGTCGGCTTACAGTCAGAAGAAGTTAAACCGTACTTAACAAGCCTTACTGAAGTTAGCATCAATTACGCACTCCTTCTCTCAGTCCTCAGTCAATCGAAATGTACTTTAAAATGATATAACCAATGTGAGTCAGGATGTGCAGAGCTGCCTCTAAGGAAGTGTGTTGATGTCTTGAACAGAGCAACAAAGCCAAAGAGGACGATTGTGTTCAATGTGAAACTAAACGTCAACCAAGTGTGGGTATCCTAACACTGACAAGGACCTTTCCTTCAACCTAACCAGCATTGTTTTGTTGCTTAAAGACTCACGTTCCTCGCTCGTGTTTCTGGACATTTGTAGATAGACAAACAGTCGATCACTTTTTGTAGGATCTAAAGAAGTTGCTATCGCTGATGTACATCTTGAAGAAACGTCCATAGTCTGCTTAGAAATCAGTGGCGAGCCGTCAGGGCCCTCTAGGCACTCTGTGAGGGCCTAAGATATTCTAAAAAATAATATTTGAAAATATCTTTTTTAATATTTTGTTGTCGTTACATTTTTCATTAGTTTTACCAAAATAACTTGATTTAATTGTATTTAAAATAATATTTCCAAAGAAGTAAATCCTTCGAATCTGCCTGTTCAGTTTCTGTTGGAATGTGAAGGGTTAAATGCCGTCTCTGCGAGTTGTGTGAAGACGGGAGAGCTTGTTGGTCCCTCTCTACATTCACAGAGGGTCGCTATAGTAACTCAACGAGAGAGTAATGTCAAATGACAGTACAATTGACCAATCATATCTTCCCTCTAAATGGGCGGGCTTTATTTTCGCGGACTTTATGACAAGTTCCGCCCACTGTGAGGTCTATGTAAGTGGTGCAGTGACGCGTCCTAAAACCCGGAAGTAAACTGCGCTCGGATTCCCTCGACAGAAAGCAGTGGAATTTCTCCATAGGATTTTGGAAAATAGCTTGAAATAAGGTCTGTGGAAAACGAACATGTTAGATAAATGCACGTTTTGTTCAGCCGGATAATATCCACATGTCTACCCTACTTTTATTATTTTGAATCATAAATAGAAACGATAGATTTATTATTGATAGATGTATTATTGATAGATTTATGATTAGCATAAGTTCGTTCATGATGGCTCACTTCAGTGATAGTGATGACATCGTTGCGAAATTATTAACCGAGTGATTTTCAAGATTGAGTTTCAATGATAAACTGGAGTGGCAAAGGATCAGCTGCATGACCCGCAAGTGCTTCATCCAAAAGGACAGGAGGATGGACTTTGTGTTTCAGTGATTTATCCTCAAAGGTAGGCCTAAATCATTTTCAATGTGGGCCGCCGTGCCGACTTAATTCATTTGTAATTGTTACTTGGCTGTGGGTGCCCTGTCCTGATAGGTGTTTATATAAATGGTGTTGTTCTGTGTGGTAGAGGGTCGCTGTCATTGATGCGTTTTGCACCCCGGGACATGGTTTTGATATTCCACTGAAGTATACGCTGTGGCGTAATATCTCTCCTTTTTTTTCTCGAGGGAAGGGGGGTCAGAGGGCCTAGGGATAAAAGTCACGGCTCGCCACTGTGAGAAATCATAGGAAAAGTCCCTTCCTTATAACTCTTTGTAGAATTCGCCGAAGTATCAAGTTTTCTTCAGCATCAAAGCATCCAGTGATTGTTGTCTGTACATCTATGGGTACATTGTGAAGAAAGAATGCTTATAGCTAGGGATGCTCCGATTGATCGGAAGCCAATCGATATCGGCCGATATTCACTCTCTGCCGATCGATCGGTGCTCTCTATAAATGCCGATCGGGAGAGCCGATCACATGACATAAAATACATGACATTTTCTCTGTGCGCGACAAAACAAGCTCGCCAAAATGGCTTCACCGGTCTGGCAGTATTTTAAGGAGTCCGAAAAAGACGAAAAAGTAAAATAGCGGTATGCAACGTGTGTGTGAAGCAGAAATCCTGCAGCTGTGACGGCCCGGTACAAGCTCTGGAACAAGCTAAACTAGTTATAAATATGTTTAGTATTCACTGTTGGGTCACTCATTACTGGATCAGTGAGCTGCATGAGATACTGACGGGCTGTCAGGAGAGAGAGAGAGAGAGAGAGAGAGAGAGAGAGAGAGAGAGAGAGAGAGAGAGAGAGAGAGAGAGAGAGAGAGAGAGAGAGAGAGAGCGCTCACTTCTCCCATGTTATTCTCCAAAGTGAATGTAAACTTGAATAATGTACTTCATTTGAATGTAATAATTATGTTGGTTGTTGTTTGTGGAGTTTTAAACTTTAACTGGAAGATCCCCATAGGCCCCGCCCACTCGATCGGATCGGCGATCGGTATCGGCCGATACTGATTCCGGCGATCGGCCCCAAAATTGGCGATCGGAGCATCCCTACTTATAGCTAATTCTGCAGACTTCCAATCGTGCCAATTTGCTAACATGTAGGATGTAAAGGCTAAAGAATTGAAGCACGATCAAGTCCCTGTCCAACTGTTCAAACTCTTTCATCATTACTGCACGAGCCCACGTTGAGAAGCATAAGAAACATTTAAGGATATTTAGAGTAACATTCGATGTTTGACTTTGGTCTGCAGTCAAACACATTTGCTTTTGTTCCTCCTTTAAGTTATTTACACCATACTCAATTAATCTTCTTCTCAAAATGGAGAGTTTAAGGGTTAGTATAAAGAAAGGGATTCTGTTCGGTAGTGATGGCTCGATACCAGATAAGCACCATGTCAAACGTTGCTAACCTCACACACACACAGAGAGTCTTTATGCATGCAGACTTGTGTACAGCACACAGTTTATACATGTGTGTTCCCTGTGTAAATAGTTAGCAGGAATGGTGCCTGTCCAAACCTGCCCGCTGCTCATGAATGATTTCACTTTGACATGCCAGCTTATCTCCTTATCTTTCCAAAACTGAATGTGAAAACACAAACAACCATAAATTCATCTTTGACACTGTGGAAAAACTACTAAATAATGCAATCACATTCTTTTCGGCTTATGCGTTCAAGTTTCAATTCTTCTACATTAGACCCTAAATGGCCACGATTTGCTGAATGTTTTACCGTTTACATCGTCCTTTGATATTGAATAGGCCATAATAAAAATGTATCCCTAAACTGTATCTTACCTTAGATTTCTTATAACGATAGACACATTTCTTATCTCCCATCCAATCCAGATGCTTACAAATGATGTCCATCCAATGGATCAATGGTCAAGGGCCCAACATCTGAATGTTCACCCCATGCTTCCTCACCAGATGCTTTACACACAACTTCTGCTTAGGGAAACAAAAGTGAGAAAGGTTGAGTAGTTATAACAGCGTACATTTCCTATTATTTTCAGATATTTCATAGCAAATAGATGACGTTTTTATGACATACAGAGACTTGACCAATCACAACAGAGCCGGCCAGCTAACCAATCAGAGCAGACTGGCCTCTGGTTTCAGACAGAGGGTGAAAAGATGTGCTGCAGCACAGGCAGTGTGAGAGAAATAAAGAGATTTTGAACATTAAAGCCTGGAGACATGAGTAGAGACACTACATACTGATATACACACGAACATCAGCAGTAGAGGACTCTTTAAAGTAGAGACACTACATACTGATATACACACGAACATCAGCAGGAGAGGACTCTTTAAAGTAGAGACACTACATACTGATATACACACGAACATCAGCAGGAGAGGACTCTTTAAAGTAGAGACACTACATACTGATATACACACGAACATCAGCAGGAGAGGACTCTTTAAAGTAGAGACACTACATACTGATATACACACGAACATCAGCAGGAGAGGACTCTTTAAAGTAGAGACACTACATACTGATATACACATGAACATCAGCAGGAGAGGACTCTTTAAAGTAGAGACACTACATACTGATATACACCTAAACATCAGCAGGAGAGGACTCTTTAAAGTAGAGACACTACATACTGATATACACCTGAACATCAGCATGAGAGGACTCTTTAAAGTAGAGACACTACATACTGATATACACCTGAACATCAGCAGGAGAGGACTCTTTAAAGGAGAGACACTACATACTGATATACACCTGAACATCAGCAGGAGAGGACTCTTTAAAGTAGAGACACTACATACTGATATACAACTGAACATCAGCAGGAGGGGACTCTTTAAAGTAGAGACACTACATACTGATATACACCTGAACATCAGCAGGAGAGGACTCTTTAAAGTAGAGACACTACATACTGATATACACCTGAACATCAGCAGGAGAGGACTCTTTAAAGTAGAGACACTACATACTGATATACACCTGAACATCAGCAGGAGAGGACTCTTTAAAGTAGAGACACTACATACTGATATACACCTGAACATCAGCAGGAGAGGACTCTTTAAAGTAGAGACACTACATACTGATATACACCTGAACATCAGCAGGAGAGGACTCTTTAAAGTAGAAACACTACATACTGATATACACCTGAACATCAGCAGGAGAGGACTCTTTAAAGTAGAAACACTACATACTGATATACACCTGAACATCAGCAGGAGAGGACTCTTTAAAGTAGATACACTACGTACTGATATACACCTGCACATCAGCAGGAGAGGACTCTTTAAAGTAGAGACACTACACACTGATATACACCTGAACATCAGCAGGAGAGGACTCTTTAAAGTAGAGACACTACATACTGATATACACCTGAACATCAGCAGGAGATAACTCTTTAAAGTAGAGACACTACATACTGATATACACCTGAACATCAGCAGGAGAGGACTCTTTAAAGTGGAGACCCTACATACTGATATACACCTGAACATCAGCAGGAGAGGACTCTTTAAAGTAGAGACACTACATACTGATATACACCTGAACATCAGCAGGAGATAACTCTTTAAAGTAGAGACACTACATACTGATATACACCTGAACATCAGCAGGAGAGGACTCTTTAAAGTGGAGACCCTACATACTGATATACACCTGAACATCAGCAGGAGAGGACTCTTTAAAGTAGAGACAGTACATACTGATATACACCTGAACATCAGCAGGAGAGGACTCTTTAAAGGAGAGACACTGCATACTGATATACACCTGAACATCAGCAGGAGAGGACTCTTTAAAGTAGAGACACTACATACTGATATACACCTGAACATCAGGTAGGTGATAGGTACACAGAACAGGAATAAAGTCCTGCATTTAGAAACAGCTGTTCGCAGCTATTGTTTCCATAGAGCTCCAACGTGCTGCCAACGTGTGTGATAGATCACCCGACAGACCTTCACAGACAGAAACAAGACAATGGAAGACTCCAAAAAAGAATCTTACAAATGTAATTCTGGATGAGGCCAGTATGCATGAACTTTACATGTGACACACACACACACACACACACACACTGTTTGATGCATGGCCTTGAGGGTCTACAACACCATCAGTAGGCAGGAGGTGTTTATTGTATGGCTCTTATAGCACATGTTTGTGAACGTTTGTTATTGTCTTATGAACGCGTGCGTGCGTGCGTGCGTGCGTGCGTGCGTGCGTGAGTGCGTGCGTGCGTGCGTGCGTGAGTGCGTGCGTGCGTGTGTGTGTGTGTGTGTGTGTGTGTGTGTGTGTGTGTGTGTGTGTGTGTGTAAGGGGTTGTGGTGTTGGCGGAGTGTGGTATTTTTAGGGGGAAATGAGCTCTAGTGGAGCCAGTAGCATATAAATACACCCATACACACACACACACACACACACACACACACACACACACACTGTTTGGTAACATTGTTAACTGAACTGAAGATGCTTTCCCCTCTTATCATTGTATTGTCTCCTTCACTTTGTTATTTTAAATGATTACCTTTGACCTTGTGTATTGTCCACCCTTCCTTCTTATCTTCTATTCCTTTCCTCGAAGCCGTTTCCCCCCTACATTTATTTAATCTGCTATTATGATTAAAATTAGATCCACAAGTCTTTTATATAAACACACACACACACACAAACACACACACAAACACACACACACACACACACACATTGTCACCACCCCAGCCCTTAAGGTTTTCTTTTAACATTCATTGTATTACTTGTATTTATGATAAACATGATTTGGGAATTGCTATTTGAGTATATTTCATTTTTCTCATTTGAATCTATATATTTGTTTGACTTCAATGTTTAAGAATAACTGATAACTTAAAGAAAAGAAAATTCTCACTTCCAAAACTGTTGCATCAAATATTTAAAAGCATAAAAACATTCCCTCTTCTTCACCATATGTTGTTACTAGATAACTGTGTGTGTTACATAATATTTTAACACAACATGTTATCAGTATGCAGGTGAAAACGCTCGAGTGCAACCTTCTATATCTATTTTCTTCTTACATGTTGTTGTCACCAAAAAGCCGCATTACACCTTGAAATTGTCATGTTTGGTTTGTGTTCGTCGCCTGCGTTGCTGTTAAGGCAAGATGCAGCTTCTTAAGGCTTCATCATCCTCTCACTTCTCAAAGAAACAAAACACAGGCTGAGTTTCAATGGCCATCCACCAGTTTAGAAGCATTTTAACTCATGGCATGTTAGTTTCAGCAATTAAATAATAGGGGGAAGTAGCTCAGTGTGTAGGGACACACTGAGGGATTTAATGTCGTAGAACAAAACTGATCCGTCTCTTCAATGTGTCTCAACCACAGACCTGAGTTCAGCCGGTTTCCTAAACCCTATGGAGAGATTGCTTTTTTGTCGAAGAACCGGAAGTGGTAAAATGCTAACTTACATCCGGGTTTTAGGACGCATCACTGTGGCACTCTATTGGGGATAATTAAAGGGTTTTCTTCTTTTAAGAACCTTTTTTAAAAATATATAATATATGAATGTAATAAAATGCATCCAATGAAGATACTCACAATTCTTTTTTTTTACATGTTTTTGTTTTTACTCTTAACTATTGATTTGAATTCTTCTTGAGTGAACATATTTATAAAGCAACACACTTTACTTGAGTACTGTTTTTGTTTACACTACAGCACTGGTTACAACATTTTTACAAGGACACTTCAGCAACGTCACTTTTAGACAGGTTTGGAGGTCCCTTTTAGTGAAACTGATGCGTTTTTCCATCTCTGTATAGCATTCCCTTTTTGAGGTGGCATATTAATACATATCGATTTGTTGACATTATTCAGATGTTTTCAAATGCCTGCTGGTTTCTAGAAGATCACATATTAAATGTAGAGATTCATATTCCAGGTTGAAACTTGTTCAAATCTCTGTCATTGTGGAATAATCCATCAGGTACTTTAGATCTGAACTTCTTTATGGAAATGAACTGAATCTAACGGGATTTTTAGGAAAGTGCAGACTATTCTTCACATAAGCTTTGTATCCATTAGGCTGTACTTTTGGGGTTTTAACCAGTGCTTCATGCAAACTAGAGGTGAAGGTTGAAGATAAACAGAGATGGGAAGTATTGGAGTACAAATACTTTGTTACTGTACTTAAGTACATTGTTCTGGTCAGTATACTTTACTCCACTACTTATGTTTCTGACGATTTTTTACTTTGACTTCTTACATGTTGAACTCAAATACCTGTACTTTCTACTTTTTACATGTTGAACACAAATACCTGAACTTTCCACTTCTTACATGTTGAACTCAAATACCTGTACTTTCTACTTCTTACATGTTGAACCCAAATACCTGTACTTTCTACTTCTTACATGTTGAACTCAAATACCTGAACTTTCCACTTCTTACATGTTGAACTCAAATACCTGTACTTTCTACTTCTTACATGTTGAACCCAAATACCTGTACTTTCTACTTCTTACATGTTGAACACAAATACCTGTACTTTCTACTTCTTACATGTTGAACACAAATACCTGTACTTTCTACTTCTTACATGTTGAACACAAATACCTGTACTTTCTACTTCTCACATGTTGAACTCAAATACCTGTACTTTCTACTTCTTACATGTTGAACCCAAATACCTGTACTTTCTACTTCTTACATGTTGAACCCAAATACATGTACTTTCTACTTCTTACATGTTGAACTCAAATACCTGTACTTTCTACTTCTTACATATTGAACTCAAATACCTGTACTTTCTACTTCTTACATGTTGAACACAAATACCTGTACTTTCTACTTCTTACATGTTGAACTCAAATACCTGTACTTTCTACTTCTTACATATTGAACTCAAATACCTGTACTTTCTACTTCTTACATGTTGAACTCAAATACCTGTACTTTCTACTTCTTACATGTTGAATTCAAATACCTGTACTTTCTACTTCTTACATGTTGAACACAAATACCTGTACTTTCTACTTCTTACATGTTGAACACAAATACCTGTACTTTCTACTTCTTACATGTTGAACACAAATACCTGTACTTTCTACTTCTTACATGTTGAACACAAATGCTTGTACTTTCTACTTCTCACATTTCCCAAACAGCTGGTTCCTTTAGTCTGAATGTGTGTTTGGTGGCGTGGTCATTATTCTTTAGAGTCATTGCGTGCCTATTGATTTGAACACGATCCGTGTATCCATCACTTCCTGGTCTTCTCTAAAGAAGAGGGACCAATGGAAACGTTTGCCATGTTGCCGTTGTTCAGCATGGAAACATTCATTAGCTAACAATGACATTATTGTTCTATTAATATAAAGGGAGGTCAGGTACTCTTTAAAGCAGCTGCTGGTTATGGGTACTTTTTACTGAAGTACACTTCAAAGCCTCTTTACTTTCACTTGAGTAAAGAAGTTTAGTCAGTACTTCTACTTACCAGAGTATTTTTAAATACGAGTATCTGTACTTCTACTTGAGTAAAGGATGTGTGTACTTTTACCATCTCTGAAGGTAAACTGAGAGGATATCGCCCTCTACAGGTTGCTTTAGGCTTTGCATCCTGTAGGTTTCACTGCTGAGGGACGGCGAGGGTTAACTCAGGTCACTCTTGTTTTAACACTTGGATGAAATCTCCTCGACCTGCTTACTCTCTTCTTGCAGAACTGAATGTACTTTAAAACCCCAGCATATATTGCTCATGCATCAAGTCACACACTCGTTGCTTGCAGGTCACTGAGATTCTTTTCTTGCAGCTTTCCTCTTTGCATTTCCCATCAATGCTATATTTACCTGTTGCTGTGTACCTCGGCTGTGTGCTCAGTGCTGGAAAGGCAAACACGAGGATATTTTCATATAAATACACATTAGAGCTGATGGATGCTACTGTGTGTGTGTGTGTGTGTGTGTGTGTGTGTGTGTGTGTGTGTGTGTGTGTGTGTGTGTGTGTGTGTGTGTGTGTGTGTGTGTGTGTGTGTGTGTGTGTGTGTGTGTGTGTGTGTGTGTGTGTGTGTGTGTGTGTGTTTATCAGGCCCCTTTAGCTATTGATTGATGATTACAATTCTCGTCGATTAATTTGATGTGAATCAACCAATACTCCACTGCAATTATTTATATTATATTGTATCTGTTTCAATTCTTCTATGTCCTATATATATATGTTGCTCTGTTGGAGGATTCTGTGACTTCCGTTTTTCATTGCCATATCTACGCCGTAATGTGCAAGTGACAATAAAGCCGTGAATCTTGAAACTTTGTTTATTGAGAGAGAGCGTTGTTTCAAAAGGAATTGGCACATTTTCACGTTAGCCTTTTATTTCCTGTCTGGAGATAACAGCCTGCGTCATGAATGTCTCCTCTGTTTGGAATTATCTCTTATTCTCCCATACGGCCGTGGGGGGCTCAGAGTGGGAGGTTTGGAGATTTCCACCTGGACCGTGGTGCGTTCGGGTGTTTTTGTTGAATTACACATTGCAGCCTTCACAACACCACCGGCTCCACTGGGCTTAGGCCCCTGGGATTTAGGCACGAAACCACCGGGGGCCAGAGAGGAATGAAGATGAGATGGTGTGTGTGTGAGAGTGTGTGTATGTGTGTCCTTTTCAGAGATGGCAAAAGTACACACATCCTTTACTCAAGTAGAAGTACAGATACTCGTGTTTAAAAATACTCAAGTCGAAGTACTGACTAAAATTCTTTACTCAAGTAAAAGTAAAGAGACTTTGAAATGTATTTCAGTAAAAAGTACCCATAACTAGCAGCTGTTTTAAAGAGTACCTGACCTCCCTTTATATTAATAGAACAATAATGTCATTGTTGGCTAATGAATGTTTCCATGCTGAACAACGGCAACATGACAACGTTTCCATTGGTCCCTCTTCTTTAGAGAAGACCAGGAAGTGATGGATACACGGATCGTGTTCCAATCAATAGGCACGCAGTGACTCTAAATAATAATGATCACGCACCAAACACACATTCAGACTAAAGGAACCAGCTGTTTGGGAAATGAGAGAAGTAGAAAGTACAGGTATTTGTGTTCAACATGTAAGAAGTAGAAAGTACAGGTATTTGTGTTCAACATGTAAGGAGTAGAAAGTACAGGTATTTGAGTTCAACATGTAAGAAGTAGAAAGTACAGGTGTTCAACATGTAAGAAGTAGAAAGTACAGGTATTTGTGTTCAACATGTAAGAAGTAGAAAGTACAGGTATTTGAGTTCAACATGTAAGAAGTAGAAAGTACAGGTATTTAGGTTCAACATGTAAGAAGTAGAAAGTTCAGGTATTTGGGTTCAACATGTAAGAAGTAGAAAGTACAGGTGTTCAACATGTAAGAAGTAGAAAGTACAGGTGTTCAACATGTAAGAAGTAGAACGTACAGGTATTAGAGTTCAACATGTGAGAAGTAGAAAGTACAGGTATTCGAGTTCAACATGTAAGAAGTAGAAAGTACAGGTATTTGAGTTCAACATGTAAGAAGTAGAAAGTACAGGTATTTAGGTTCAACATGTAAGAAGTAGAAAGTTCAGGTATTTGGGTTCAACATGTAAGAAGTAGAAAGTACAGGTATTTGAGTTCAACATGTAAGAAGTAGAAAGTACAGGTGTTCAACATGTAAGAAGTAGAAAGTACAGGTATTTGTGTTCAACATGTAAGGAGTAGAAAGTACAGGTATTTGAGTTCAACATGTAAGAAGTAGAAAGTACAGGTGTTCAACATGTAAGAAGTAGAAAGTACAGGTATTTGTGTTCAACATGTAAGAAGTAGAAAGTACAGGTATTTGAGTTCAACATGTAAGAAGTAGAAAGTACAGGTATTTAGGTTCAACATGTAAGAAGTAGAAAGTTCAGGTATTTGGGTTCAACATGTAAGAAGTAGAAAGTACAGGTGTTCAACATGTAAGAAGTAGAAAGTACAGGTGTTCAACATGTAAGAAGTAGAACGTACAGGTATTAGAGTTCAACATGTGAGAAGTAGAAAGTACAGGTATTCGAGTTCAACATGTAAGAAGTAGAAAGTACAGGTATTTGAGTTCAACATGTAAGAAGTAGAAAGTACAGGTATTTAGGTTCAACATGTAAGAAGTAGAAAGTTCAGGTATTTGGGTTCAACATGTAAGAAGTAGAAAGTACAGGTATTTGAGTTCAACATGTAAGAAGTAGAAAGTACAGGTGTTCAACATGTAAGAAGTAGAAAGTACAGGTATTTGAGTTCAACATGTAAGAAGTAAAAAGTATAGGTATTTGAGTTCAACATGTAAGAACTAGAAAGTACAGGTATTTGTGTTCAACATGTAAGAAGTAGAAAGTACAGGTATTTGAGTTCAACATGTAAGAAGTAAAAAGTATAGGTATTTGAGTTCAACATGTAAGAAGTAGAAAGTACAGGTATTTGTGTTCAACATGTAAGAAGTAGAAAGTACAGGTATTAGAGTTCAACATGTAAGAACTAGAAAGTACAGGTATTTAGGTTCAGCATGTAAGAAGTAGAAAGTTCAGGTATTTGGGTTCAACATGTAAGAAGTAGAAAGTACAGGTATTTGAGTTCAACATGTAAGAAGTAAAAAGTACAGGTATTTAGGTTCAACATGTAAGAAGTAGAAAGTTCAGGTATTTGGGTTCAACATGTAAGAAGTAGAAAGTACAGGTATTTGAGTTCAACATGTAAGAAGTAGAAATTACAGGTATTTGAGTTCAACATGTAAGAAGTAGAAAGTACAGGTGTTCAACATGTAAGAAGTAGAAAGTACAGGTATTTGTGTTCAACATGTAAGAAGTAGAAAGTACAGGTATTAGAGTTCAACATGTAAGAAGTAGAAAGTACAGGTATTTGAGTTCAACATGTAAGAAGTAGAAAGTACAGGTGTTCAACATGTAAGAAGTAGAAAGTACAGGTATTTGAGTTCAAAATGTAAGAAGTAGAAAGTACAGGTATTTGGGTTCAACATGTAAAAAGTCGTCAGAAAAATAAGTAGTGGAGTAAAGTACTGATACCAGAAAGATGTACTTAAGTACAGTAACAAAGTATTTGTACTTCACTACTTCCCTGGTCCTCTGTGTCCTTGTTGAGGCGTGCTGTTAACCTTGCCTCTGTGAAGGTATACACAGCTAGATAAAAAGAGGCAAGGCTCACACACACTCTCCCAAGGCCTGTGCTAAAATGTTCCCACGCGTAAACACACACATATCCAGAAAATCACCTGACTAACGTCTTATCCAATATTTATTAAATGTTTCCAGGGTGAATGTGGGGCCGATGGGAATGCTGTCCAGGTGTTTGTCTGTGTGTGTGTTTGTGTGTGTGTGTGTGTGTGTGTGTGTGTGTGTGTGTGTGTGTGTGTGTGTGTGTGTGTGTGTGTGTGTGTGTGTGTGTGTGTGTGTGTGTGGTTGCTTAAATTGCTGACCGTCCGAATGTAGCGCTCTGCCCGCGGCTATGCTAAACAACAAAGAGAGATCAAACAGCGCACATGGCTTTGATGAAACCTCTCTCTACTGCCATGAGCCAATCAGAGGGGAGAACCTGGAGATTCGGGGAGAGAAATAACCCCACAGATGGCTCCAGGACGCTGGGGTTTAGATTTAATGCGACTCTATTCAGACCTCTTGATCTTATACCACTGTTATCTTTCCACATGTTCACTCCAGTGTTCTTTCCTGGTTCAATTACCTTCAAAGACTCTTAATTGTCTTTCGCTGAAACACTTTCATAACCAGAGGCTGTTGGTCCTTCGTGGTTTGTTAAAGCGACATTGTGTTGTGAAAAGTTAATTGATCTAAATATTGGCTCTTTGGAGAAAGCAGATCTCTACCAAGGTCACATGCTAAGGCCTACAAATGCATCTTTTTAGAATGGCCTTTTACTAGATCTTTAAAACCCCCACTTATTATTATTATGCACTTTGATGGTCCTGTTTCCAGAGCTTGGGAGGCGTTTTATGACTTCAGCGGGTTCAGGAGCTTTAACTCGTAATGTGGAAACCACGAGAATGCTACAAAGAATAATTGTAAATGCATTTGGTTTACAAATTTGAACGACTCGTTGATATGTCTTTCCGACTAGAGCGGAGTCCACGTGGATTTTCTCATCGTGCTTCTATCCCTCACTCACTCTCTTCCAGCATTGGGATGTCTTTGCAGCAAAAACAAGATGTGAACACAACATTGACAGATCATTAACTTTTGACTTGATATTTAAGAATAATTCTAAATGCATTTGGTTACTCGGAGCATTCGAATGAGACGTTGACATGTCTTTCCGAATAGAGCGGTGTCCACGTGGATTTTCTCCTTTGGGGAAACTCATTATGTCCCCCTCCCCCACTCACTGTTCTGAGTTGATACTGCCAAATGTGTTTGAATGAGTTTATCTAACTTGTTTTGCTTCTCTTTCTTGATACTGATAGCAGAGAGCATTGTTAGAGCTTAAAGTCCTTACACACCAAGCCGAATTCGGCCGTCGATAGATGTCGGGCCGTTGATGAGTGTTGCCTTACTCAGATTGGTGTGTCCCGCCCCGTTGTGTCTTATCGGCCGTTGAATCGGGAGGCTAAAGGCCGTCGGCCAAAGAGATCCCTCTGATTGGCTGTTCAGCTAGCGAATCAGTGCATGAGAAGCGAAACGGAAGTGAGGGACCCAAACAAACTATTAAAAAGGCACATCTGAGGTTTCCTTTAACTCCAGCTCTCGACACAGGTTCGGGAAAGCCCCGTGAGCTTCTCGTTGTAGAGAGACAATGGATTGCAAACTCTATTTGTTGTTTGTTTATATCACGCAGTCTGTTCTTCTCTCGGTTATCACGCAGTCTGTCTTCCGGTTGTTGTCTCTTTTGAATGACGAATACACACTACCGCCGCCTGCTGGTAAGGAGAGTTATTGCCTCTCACGCATGTGCAGTTCGTACGTGCTACTTGGCCGACGGCTGAAGTCTTTGCGGTGTGTTCCAGTGCGACTGTTGGCCAAGACGCAGAGACGTGAGGCGACGCAACAGTCGGGTCCGTCGGGACGTGTTCTTTGGGGTCAGATTGGTGTGTAGGCCCCTTGATAGTCAGTGGCGGTTTTAGACCAATTTGACTCGGGGGACCAGGCTCAGTTATTTTCTGAGGGGGGCCCAATGAATGCAGGACAAAAAAGACAAAGAGAGAATGAAGTAATTGGGCATAAGAGAACAATGTAATACAGTTCTTGGTATTTGTTTCAGTACACATATTTATTTCAGATACTTATAGTAACAGTTTTTACGCTCTAATGGGTTCGACTGGAATGACAAATGGCGTTAGTTAGTTTCATATCCTGCCCCTAGAACCGCCCCTGCTTAGAGTCTATTGGGGTGGATCACATTTAGGATTAAAATGGTCCTCATCCAAGGCGCTGATCTTTTTTATGGTTAACTTTATTTGAGAATTTGGTACCCGTAAAGACATAATTCTACTCGTAGTGTATTTTTGTAAAATTGTGATAGGTCTCGCTTTCACGTAAAATGAACCTAAATCAAATAAACAAATGTTCAAATCCATATGAGTCACCTGACTTCATCTATCTAAAACATAGCTTTCACATTTTCATAATCCTGCATGAACATATAGTTGAGTAGAGGGGCTTTAAAGCATTAAAACATTAAAACATTGGACACGCTTTGATGAAGAATGTGGGTCTTGGTGATGCTTCTTCTTAAAAATGTGTGAGCGGATGTGACTGAGATTTGGTGGAGTGGCGGAGAGCGAGGTTATCACAGCGATGATATCCACACTGTCTTTAGAAGAGAGACGGAGGAAGAGAGGGAAATTATCTGAGAGGGTGAAGGAGAGGAGGAGATGAGAGGGTGAAGGAGAGGAGGAGCTGTTTGACCCATGAGGGTTTGCTAAAGACACATCATTTTAGATTAGCTTTTTATTAGCAACCCCCCACTTCATTGTTCTTTTAGTCTTTATTATTTACCAACCTTTATGTGGTTTTATTTATTTTATAGGTCTTATTTCTGTTGTACCTATATGTTCACTTTGTTTTATTGGGTTTTATATTTTATTTTATAGTGTTGCATCGACTCAGCTGTCTTGTGTCTTATCTGTCAGAGAGACAGCATTATTTATTTTATTTGTATTATCATCCATTTATTTCACCTCCTTGTGTCTGTTAACCTGATGAAATGTTATATTTTGCTGCGTGTACCTTTTTAAGTTCTTAACAAATAATCTGAGGGGCATTTCTTGTTGTTTATTTTCAACTTGTGATGTGTCATTTTGTAAAGCACTTTGAGCCGCATGTGTTGTAGGAAAAGTGTCGTATAAATAAAGCTTTATTATTATTATTAAAAGAGCTGTAGCGAACAGCTGATAAAACCTAATAAATACCCCCAAAAAAAATCATACACTTACCAGTATCTAATATATCATATGCCTGACTTTTGTGTATTGTAGCCAGAGGTGGGAAGTAGTTGAGTACAAATACTTTGCTACTGTACTTAAGTACATTTTTCTGGTATCAGTACTCCACTACTTGTTTTTCTGAAAACTTTTTACTTTGACTTCTTACACGTTGAACTCAAATACCTGAACTTTCTACTTCTTACACGTTGAACACAAATACCTGTACTTTCTACTTCTCACATGTTGAACTCAAATACCTGTACTTTCTACTTCTCACATGTTGAACTCAAATACCTGTACTTTCTACTTCTCACATGTTGAACTCAAATACCTGTACTTTCTACTTCTTACATGTTGAACCCAAATACCTGTACTGTCTACTTCTTACATGTTGAACTCAAATACCTGAACTTTCTACTTCTTACATGTTGAACTCAAATACCTGTACTTTCTACTTCTTACATGTTGAACTCAAATACCTGTACTTTCTACTTCTTACATGTTGAACCCAAATACCTGTACTTTCTACTTCTTACATGTTGAACTCAAATACCTGTACTTTCTACTTCTTACATGTTGAACACAAATACCTGTACTTTCTACTTCTTACATGTTGAACTCAAATACCTGTACTTTCTACTTCTACATGTTGAACTCAAATACCTGTACTTTCTACTTCTTACATGTTGAACTCAAATACCTGTACTTTCTACTTCTTACATGTTGAACTCAAATACCTGAACTTTCTACTTCTTACATGTTGAACTCAAATACCTGTACTTTCTACTTCTTACATGTTGAACCCAAATACCTGTACTTTCTACTTCTTACATGTTGAACACAAATACCTGTACTTTCTACTTCTTACATGTTGAACTCAAATACCTGAACTTTCTACTTCTTACATGTTGAACTCAAATACCTGTACTTTCTACTTCTTACATGTTGAACTCAAATACCTGTACTTTCTACTTCTTACATGTTGAACACAAATACCTGTACTTTCTACTTCTTACATGTTGAACTCAAATACCTGTACTTTCTACTTCTTACATGTTGAACACAAATACCTGTACTTTCTACTTCTTACATGTTGAACTCAAATACCTGTACTTTCTACTTCTTACATGTTGAACCCAAATACCTGTACTTTCTACTTCTCACATGTTGAACTCAAATACCTGTACTTTCTACTTCTTACATGTTGAACTCAAATACCTGTACTTTCTACTTCTTACATGTTGAACTCAAATACCTGTACTTTCTACTTCTTACATGTTGAACTCAAATACCTGTACTTTCTACTTCTTACATGTTGAACTCAAATACCTGTACTTTCTACTTCTTACATGTTGAACTCAAATACCTGTACTTTCTACTTCTTACATGTTGAACCCAAATACCTGTACTTTCTACTTCTTACATGTTGAACTCAAATACCTGTACTTTCTACTTCTTACATGTTGAACACAAATACCTGTACTTTCTACTTCTTACATGTTGAACTCAAATACCTGTACTTTCTACTTCTTACATGTTGAACACAAATACCTGTACTTTCTACTTCTTACATGTTGAACCCAAATACCTGTACTTTCTACTTCTTACATGTTGAACTCAAATACCTGTACTTTCTACTTCTTACATGTTGAACTCAAATACCTGTACTTTCTACTTCTTACATGTTGAACCCAAATACCTGTACTTTCTACTTCTTACATGTTGAACACAAATACCTGTACTTTCTACTTCTTACATGTTGAACTCAAATACCTGAACTTTCTACTTCTTACATGTTGAACACAAATACCTGTACTTTCTACTTCTTACATGTTGAACTCAAATACCTGTACTTTCTACTTCTTACATGTTGAACCCAAATACCTGTACTTTCTACTTCTTACATGTTGAACTCAAATACCTGTACTTTCTACTTCTTACATGTTGAACCCAAATACCTGTACTTTCTACTTCTTACATGTTGAACTCAAATACCTGTACTTTCTACTTCTTACATGTTGAACTCAAATACCTGTACTTTCTACTTCTTACATGTTGAACTCAAATACCTGTACTTTCTACTTCTTACATGTTGAACCCAAATACCTGTACTTTCTACTTCTTACATGTTGAACACAAATACCTGTACTTTCTACTTCTTACATGTTGAACTCAAATACCTGTACTTTCTACTTCTTACATGTTGAACACAAATACCTGTACTTTCTACTTCTTACATGTTGAACTCAAATACCTGTACTTTCTACTTCTTACATGTTGAACCCAAATACCTGTACTTTCTACTTCTTACATGTTGAACTCAAATACCTGTACTTTCTACTTCTTACATGTTGAACCCAAATACCTGTACTTTCTACTTCTTACATGTTGAACTCAAATACCTGTACTTTCTACTTCTTACATGTTGAACCCAAATACCTGTACTTTCTACTTCTTACATGTTGAACACAAATACCTGTACTTTCTACTTCTTACATGTTGAACTCAAATACCTGTACTTTCTACTTCTTACATGTTGAACACAAATACCTGTACTTTCTACTTCTTACATGTTGAACTCAAATACCTGTACTTTCTACTTCTTACATGTTGAACACAAATACCTGTACTTTCTACTTCTTACATGTTGAACTCAAATACCTGTACTTTCTACTTCTTACATGTTGAACTCAAATACCTGTACTTTCTACTTCTTACATGTTGAACTCAAATACCTGTACTTTCTACTTCTTACATGTTCAACACAAATACCTGTACTTTCTACTTCTTACATGTTGAACACAAATACCTGTACTTTCTACTTCTCTCATGTTGAATACAAATACCTGTACTTTCTACTTCTCTTATTTCCCAAACAGCTGGTTCCTTTAGTCTGAATGTGTGTTTGGTGCGTGATCATTATTCTTCAGAGTCATTGCGTGCCTATTGGTTGGAACACGATCCGTGTATCCATCACTTCCTGGTCTTCTCTAAAGAAGAGGGACCAATGGAAACGTTGTCATGTTGCCGTTGGTCAGCATGGAAACGTTCATTAGCTAACAATGACATTATTGTTCTATTAATATAAAGGGATGTCAGGTACTCTTTAAAGCAGCTGCTAGCTATGGGTACTTTTTAATGAAGTACATTTCAAAGCCTCTTTACTTTGACTTGAGTAAAGAAGTCTAGTCAGTACTTCTACTTTATAGTAGTATTAAACATGAGTATGTACTTCTAAAGGATGTGTGTGGTTTGAGCATCTCTGAAGGTAAACTGAGAGGATGTAGCGTTGTCAATAATACGCCAGCAGAACTCTCTGCAGTCTGGAAGTGAGCCACAGCTTGATTGAGACAGGCTAGCGGGCTTTACGGAGGTATGTGTGGTCTTGGGAACTCATAACCAGAGACTCATAAAGCAGACTTCAGGAACTTAAGGAAAAACATGTCTGCTCGTACATTACGGTGGCCTTAAAGTTAATTATCTTGGAATTTGCCATTTTAATATTCAAACTCTGTCCACTGTATGGAGGAGTCGGCAGATATAATAGTACAACTGCTGTTCTTGTACAGTATGTAAGCAAGTACCACTATGCACTACGAAATAAATACAAATAACTAAATAGTTTCAATGTTAATACTTTGAATGTAGAATTGACTTTGTATTTTTAAACATCATTGCATTTCTATAATGATGTGTAAAACACAAAGTAAATTCTACGTTCAAAGTATTAACATTGAAACTAGTGTAGTTTGAGAAACACTGCGTAGCCTATTGCGCTACAAAATACAAATAACAGGGGTTTTGTAATAGTTTCAATGTTAATACTTTGAATGTAGAATTTGCTTTGGAGATATTGTCTTTTAAACATCATTGCATTTGTTCTCCATGAAGGGTGTACTTTACCAGTTTGAGAAACACTGCTTTCTTTTTGAGTGATCGGAATCAAAATCTGGTTTATTACCAATTACATATTCACATAGCAGGAACATAAATATAGACGAGACACATGTTAATGTCTGATTTATAAGGTTTGAAGCTGGAGGTAAACTCGTTTCCATTTCATTCGGTATTGTAATCTTGTTGGTTAGGGTTAGGGTAAGGGTTTCTTCGAAGGATCCTTGTTTCAATGCTGCTTGTTATGACTGCTTTTTTGTGAAACAACACTGGAGATGAAGAGCCTTCTCCCCGGCAAAATGTTCCATTGATTGTAAGAGTTGCAGACTCAACATATGCCGAGATGAATACACTTTGAGTGGTGTAGACGCCACACAATCAGGGCATGAATATAGACGAGGGAAATGTTAATATCTGATTCATCTATCAATGCAGTCGGAGGTTAACTAGTTTCCATTTAATTCAGTATTGTAATTGTGTGGGTCAGGGTTTCTTTGAATGATCCTTTTTCTTTCTTTCAATCCCGCTTTTTTGTGAAATGAAGAGCTTTCTCACCTGCAAAATGTTCCATTGTTTGAACAATTTGCAGACTCAATATACACTTCTGGCCGTGTAGACGGTACACAATCAGGGCAGCTCCCTCTGTGGGAGACTCTATTTCTGTGAGGTGCAGCTGGTCTGCAGATATGAGACTGAAGTGAGGTGAGGTGCATGTGTGAGGGTCAGGGCATCCAGACTGATGCCAATTTCTCACACATCGCAGATTGTGTGTGTGTGTGTGTGTGTGTGTGTGTGTGTGTGTGTGTGTGTGTGTGTGTGTGTGGGTGTGTGTGTGTGTGTGTGTGTGTGTGTGTGTGTGTGTGTGTGTGTGTGTGTGTGTGTGTGTATCTCCCTCCCTGACCTGTCTGGCCTGGAGGTGGTGTGTGTGATAAGACACTTTCCCTCCTCTCAGTGTCCTCACAACCAGACATTTCATCCAAAACATTCCCACAACGTCATGGGAACCGACACGGTTCATCTGAATGATGTTGTTAAATTCAGGTTTAAAGGGGAACATTATAATGTGACAATCACTAACGCTTCTTTGCAACCGCCATGTATTTAAGAGCTTCTGTTGATCGTGTTTCCTTCTGTCAGGTACCTGGCCAAGCTGTCGTCAGTGGGAAGCATCCGGGATGAGGAGACGTGCGAGAGGTTACGAGGTCTCATCCAGAGACAGGTATAGTGCATTTCGTTTAGCTTTAATCTAATTGATTGCATTCAACCATGAAGATAGAAACTTCAAAACAAGCAAGAATCCTTCAAGTGCATTCAGTAAGCAAAAGCATTGTTAGTGCATTGGCTTAAAATAACCAACAATTCACGAGGTAGGAATTTCTG
This sequence comes from Champsocephalus esox, assembly GCA_036324585.1. Taxonomy (NCBI): domain Eukaryota; kingdom Metazoa; phylum Chordata; class Actinopteri; order Perciformes; family Channichthyidae; genus Champsocephalus; species Champsocephalus esox. Next base: position 42,165,588 of record CM070495.1, read on the forward strand.
TTTACTTTGCGATAACATGTGTTGAGCAGTCTCTTCCTTCATAATATACTTTGAAAACAAGCTTTGAATGCTCTCCTCAAAGCCAGAACCCATGACAGAAACTTATATTTAACATCCCAGAAAAAACCCTTCCTTCAGTCATGTCAGAAACAGAATAAATCCTAAATTCTGTCTTGGTATTATTTCCACTGTTCTGAACATCACCAACTCTGGTTTTAAAGTTTAAAGACACTGATATAATATCACATATAAAGGAAACTAACCACCCGTACCGCTTTTTACAGTTTTGTAACCCTGCTTACGGTTCAGGGTTAGGGTTTGGATACGCATTGGCGGAATCAAAACCGAAAAACAATAGAAAGGCATAGACCTTAGGGAAGTAACTATCTCCTATTTAGGCGTATATAATAGTTTCTTTTATTTGCATATTGACTGGTTAATGTGCGCATTTCATTTGTGTTTAACGAACTTTGTTCATGCTGCCCTCTTGTCCAGGTCGCTCTTGAAAAGCAGATTCTAATCTCAATGAGACTTTTACCTGTTAAATAAAGGATATATATATATGTGTGTACTGCGTGTTGTGTGTCTGACGTGTCTCTGTGTCTGTCCTCCAGGTGCAGATCTGTAAGCGCAGTGTGGAGGTGATGGATGCCGTGCGTCGTGGAGCTCAGCTGGCGATCGACGAGTGTCAGTTCCAATTTAGAAACCGGCGATGGAACTGCTCCACGCTGGAGACCATGCCGGTGTTTGGAAAAATTGTCACGCAGGGTAAGATTATACACGACAGTGATTTCAGTCACTTCGTCCATTCACAACAGAGACACTGAGAGTGATAGACCACTACAGCTGATACTGAAATAACTTCACTACCTGCATGCATTTACGACATCGGGCCCCTCAACAAAAAGCCAATCGGATTTTATACTTACACGTTTTGTTGAGATGACTATTCCATTCTTGCAAGGATAATAAATCCATGTATCCTGATATTGAAACTCAAGCCGGTGACGAGTGAGATTTTTCTAACAGTTGAGTAGGATAATCTTCACATATTTACAAAACTTTTATTATTTTTTAAGTGTATAACGAATTAAGAAATAAGTCGCGTGGCTGCACCTCACCACCGCAAAATTAACGGCATACTTGTGGTCTGGATATTTATTAAGTCAACTGTTTGTTACCAGAGTTTTATGACACAAAGAAGCTTTGAATATTCACAAGTGTGGTATTTGCTGACATATTTAACGTTGTAGAGCAAATTAGGAAACACTTGTAAGCTTGTGTTAACAACATACCATATTGCAGGCATCTACGGTAAACAAAATCACATTCATCAAACCATTGACTTCCAGTTGAGGGAACAGGAATTGGTAAAAGAATCAACCATTCCTCGGTTTTAGGACTTATTCCTGCATAACCTTTGGTATTGCATTTCAAAAAACGGTGTCTGGGCACCTTCCATGAGACTTTGATACAACCTCTTTACATAATGTAACAATATATCTGTGTGTGTGTGTGTGTGTGTGTGTGTGTGTGTGTGTGTGTGTGTGTGTGTGTGTGTGTGTTTAGGCACCCGTGAGGCAGCCTTTGTGTACGCCATCTCAGCAGCCAGTGTGGCGTTTGCGGTGACGAGGGCCTGCAGCAGCGGAGAGCTGGAAAAATGTGGCTGTGACCACAATGTTCATGGAGTCAGTCCAGAGGGTAGGTTAGCTTTCTGTTTCACACACACACGCGCACACACACACACACATATACTGTACACATTCATGTAACAAAAAAAGTAGGTCCGACTGATCCAGCATATTTGATTGCAATCATTTCAAAGATTTAACGATGTGATATTAAAAATAATTAGTTTGTTTTCATTATTTATGTTGTCTGAACTCCATGTGTGTTTAGCCACATCTTTAACAATATCGATGTCACGCATATACTACACAGAATTACAAAATACATTTTGAACCCAAATACCTGTACTTTCTACTTCTTACATTTTTAACCCAAATACCTGTACTTTCTACTTCTTACATTTTGAAGACAAATACCTGTACTTTCTACTTCTTACATTTTGAACCCAAATACCTGTACTTTCTACTTCTTACATGTTGAACTCAAATACCTGTACTTTCTACTTCTTACATTTTTAACCCAAATACCTGTACTTTCTACTTCTTACATTTTTGAACCCAAATACCTGTACTTTCTACTTCTTACATGTTGAACTCAAATACCTGTACTTTCTACTTCTTACATGTTGAACTCAAATACCTGTACTTTCTACGTCGTACATGTTGAACTCAAATACCTGTACTTTCTACTTCTTACATGTTGAACTCAAATACCTGTACTTTCTACTTCTCACATGTTGAACTCAAATACCTGTACTTTCTACTTCTTACATGTTGAACTCAAATACCTGTACTTTCTACTTCTCACATGTTGAACTCAAATACCTGTACTTTCTACTTCTCTCATGTTGAACTCAAATACCTGTACTTTCTACTTCTCTCATGTTGAACACTAATACCTGTACTTTCTACTTCTCACATGTTGAACACAAATACCTGTACTTTCTACTTCTCACATGTTGAACTCAAATACCTGTACTTTCTACTTCTTACATGTTGAACACAAATACCTGTACTTTCTA